>CAUHTR010007330.1:88939-103539 GCA_959609185.1 Schmidtea polychroa
TCCTCCATCAATTTGTGTATTTTTTACGTTAAAAGGAAAACAATTCTTTTTCTCCCGTGTACATCCATTTTCCAATATCTCTCGCAGCTCTCGAAACCGAATGTCCTTTTGTTGTTGTTCCCATACTTTTTCCATAGCTTCTGTTCTTTGGATAGTATATATATATATATCTAATCTTTGATTTTCCTTCCTTAGCTTCTTCATGTCTTGTTTGACACTGGGTGCAAACCATACTTTTTAATCTTGATAGTCCATCTGCATTTGAGTGTTCTTCGCCTTTCCGATATTTTAGTTCAAAATCATATTCTGACAGGTTAGCTAACCATGTTTGGAATTGCGGACTGATTGGCGTTTTTTGTAGTGTTCATGAAAACCAATGCCTTGTGGTCGGTGCGAATTATGAATTTTTTCCCGTACAGGTATTCTCTAAAATGCATGACGTATTCATGTACGGCGAGCAGTTCTTTCCTGGTTACACAGTATCCCTTTTCATGTGATGACATATGTCTCGAACCATAAGCTATGACAGGTTCTTCTCCATCTTTTGTAATTTGACTCAAAACTGCACCAATGGCTCCGAAACTAGCGTCTGTGTCTAAGATAAAAGTCCTATCTTCTCTTGGAAAATCAAGGATAGGTGCTTCGCACAACCGTCTCTTCAGAGTTTGGAAGCTCTCATTGCATTCTTTAGTCCAATTTATATCTTTATCGCATCCAGATGTTGCAGCGTATAATGGTTCGGCGATTTTGGCATAGTCTTTGATGAATCTTCTATAGTAGTTCGTTAATCCGAGAAACGATCTCAATTGTTTTGAACATTTTGGTACTTCTGCTTTCTCGATCTCTTCCACTTTCTTCCTGTTTGTCCGGATACCCTTCTCGTTAATTGTGTGACCAAGGAAACACAATTCTGTTTTATTGAATTAGTATTTTTCTGGATTTATCTTCAGTCCTGCCAATTTAATTCTTCTGAATATTGCCCTTAATAGCTCATCATGGTCTTTTTGACTTTTACCATATACCAAGATATCATCTAGATAAACTACTACTCCCTTGAATAGCATTCCTTCTAGCACTGTGTGCATCAGTCTCTGGAATGTCGCAGGAGCTGTTGCTAAGCCAAACGGTAGTCTATTAAAGCAAAATTGTCCTTCTCTTGTACTGAATGCAGTCATTTCTTGAATTTCTGGAGCCAACTCCACTTGATAATACGCCTGACCTAAATCGATTGACGAAAATACTTTTGCATTCGCGAGACAGTCTAGTAAGAATTTGGTGTTAGGCATAGGAAATGACTCTTTTTCTGTTATGGAATTTAATCCACGATAATCTACACACATCCTGATAGATCCATCTTTCTTCCCTACTATAACTAACGGGGCATTCCAAGGACTCTTGCAACATCGAATAAAATTTGCTTTCATTAACTCTTTTATCAGTTCTTCAATCCTTTTTTCCATGTGCATTGGTTGACGTCGAGGATGTTGCATTATTGGGCCTCCTGTTATCCGCATCTCATGTCGAACTAAGTTTGTAAATCCCAGATCGAATTTCGATGCCATAAAAATTCCGCCGTATTCTCTGATCATTCCTTCAATATCTTTATTATTGTCACCTGCCATCGCCACTAGTGCTTTGTTTATTCTTTCTTCATCAGTGTAAATTTTGTTTATCAATGACGTTTCTATATTATTGATTTTCACTAACTTTACTCCAAACTCTTTCATTGTATCAATGCCCCCTATGAATTCGGGTTTGATCTCTTTTACCACTACTACTGTGATTATTTTGGTCTTCTGATTCCATGTGGCCGGTATAGTCATGTATCCCATTGCTTCTTCACCTCCAGTTGAAAACACTCCGCACAATAATATCATACTACGTTTAAGTTCTGGTTTGCCTATTTTCTCCCATAAACTCTTGCTCATGACTGTTACTGATGCTCCAGAATCCCATAACATCTCTGTTTCGGCATTATTCAACATTATTTTACATTATTATCTTCTTCTGCCTCGCCTCTTCGTCGTTCATTTCTTATTTCACAATTTATTGTCTTGACTCCACCGACGAAATGAAACCCATGGAGTCGCTGTTGTTTTTTCCGTCTTCTCTCAATATAGTATATTTTTCAGGGACATTGTATCTATCTTCCATGTCGCTGTGAGCAGTTCTGAAATCCTGGCTGTTCTCGGTGTAATCTCTTCTTTCAGATTTTGAATCTTCTTCTTCTATGCACGCTATCCTTTGATATCGGTGTGGAACCTCTTTCCGTAACGAAAAACAATCTCGGAAACCGTGACCTTCCTTGCCACATATCAGGCATTTATTTCCCAGTGGACACTCATACCTTCTGTGTCCCTTTTCGCCACAGCAAAAACAATCACCTACCGTTAATTTTGGGACCGATGCTTGTGGTAGTCCTCTACTTTCGTTGTACAGCCTCCTTTCTTCATGGATATTGTTGGCAGCTTCCTTTCTGAGCTATTCGGGATTCTCGCATTTCTCAAGAATTGTTCTCTTGGAGATTGTTCTCGACGACCATGGTTATTTCCTTCATATTGTATTGGTCCGCGTATAGGATATTCGTCTCTTCTTGATCTGTGGTGACTAAATCTGTCTTCTGATTGCCTTCTTTGTGGTGATGTAGGCATGGGATTTTGGGTATTCTGTTGAATTCTCATCTGCCCTCCCTCAGTCTCGCTAGCGTATGTTCTTTGACCGATTGCTTTAACAAATTCTGTTTTATGGTTTCCATTTTTGTTACTTTCAAAATTTTCGCCAATGATCTCGTTTCTTCAATTTTGTTTCTGGTTTCGTCAATAGTATCTCCCGCAGTCTCGCATCGCGTGTTTTATTTGCGATGAGGTCTTGAACAATATCTTCTTCTGATCGTCCTGAATTTACAACTTCAGCTAAAGCTTTTCTTATCCGTATCTCAAAAGCTGCAAACCTTTCATCATCTTCCTGTTCCATAGCTGCCAATTCTCTGATTTTGTCAGTTATAGATTTTGTAATTGAGAACGTATTTAAGAACCACGCTTTGGCTTTTACATCTGTTGTTTCTGTTTCTCTGACGTTTCCCCACAATGTCTTTGCTTCTGCCACTAATAACACATCGAAAGTGCTTGTCAATCGCTGTCCATTTGTCAGCAACCATTCTTCTATATCTCTGATCCATTCTTCGGCTTCTTTTAAACCTCTTCCATCATATCGTCTGATGTTCAGTGTGAGCATGTCTTGGCATGATTTCGGTAGGCATTCCATTAGTGATTTTGTCGATTTCGAAATGGCGTTGATATTTTGATTTTCGGCGTGGTCGCCAGTTAAATCCATCTTTAGATCCATCTTTAAATTTGCAGCAAAATCTTGAAACTAACAATATATATTTAATCAAAGAATTTATAAATAATAAATTTTAATTAATTCACAAAAACCGCAAATTCCTAATTATAAAAACAACCAGATATCTAACTATTATAATAATAAAACATCATTTTAAAAAGAAGAACATCTTTTTAAAAATATATTTTTGCAATATATTTCTGTATCATGTCTGTCATTATCAGGCACCAAGCTAATTCCAAAAAAATACCCATTATACTTAATGATTTATTAATAGTTGCATAATATTATAATGAGAAATTAAATAAATGTAATTATCTTAAAAAAATTAATTAAGCACTTTTAAGATACTCATGGATAATTAAATGGGGCCGCGCAGTTATCAATACCTAATCATCAGACCAAACAAATTTTTTATTATTTAATGTAATTTGAATTTTCTAAAATAAAAACAGAAATGAAATTAAAAAATAATATCTACTGCGAATGCTAAGTCACCAATTTTATATCAGTGTAAAGTGATGTTGCACTTGCACATTTGGTGATTTGACCTGCTTAGCCTTTTGGTTTTTTTCCTTGTCGACAACAGTAATAAATGCGAAGTAATAAATCAATTGTGGGTAAATAATAAATGTTTAGTTTATATAATGTCTTGTTTTTTAATGTAAATAATTTTTATGTAAATATTTTTTATGTTGTTAGTGTTACTTGTAATAATACTTTATTTGGATAATTATAGTTGAAATATTTTAAACAACTAATTTACAATAAATCTGCAAAAATGCATTAATTTGATTGGTTATACACAACTATAAAAGAGAGATGAAATTATAGTAAAATTGAAATTAAATATGAAATTAAATGCAATCCAAAAAGAATGTTTTTGGTTATGTGATCCTTAATTTTACATGTCGCATGTTTGTTGTTGTTATTATAATAATAATTAAAAATTGTAATTTAAAATTTAAAAAAACAAAAGATCAATGGCAAGAATTGCCTAGGAAGAAAAATAATAATAACGATCGCCGGATTAAATTTTATGAATTATGAACATTGGAAATATTTTTATTTTTTTTTATTTTTAATAAACGTTGTAAGAATTTGTTATTTATTGTATTTTTAAGGTAAATTAATAATTATTTTAATAGCTTTAAATAAATACTAACATAAAATTCGCACTTACCACATGCAATTTGAACACACATACACCTCAGCAGTCCCAACACAGATTTTAAAGGTGACTCTGCTGGGTTCTACAAACTCTCTCACCACAATCAACCATAACGACATAATAGTATTCAAAGAAACAAGTCCAAGATATATTTCTTGGTGGATGAAATTCCATATCAATTCTCAAAATGCGTCAAATTGATCAAGTTTCAATATTCAAGCTTCGTTGCTCATATAACAATAGAAGAGTAAATAAAAAGTCACATATACGAAAGTTGTTGTAAATAAACTGTTTTTGGAAAATCAATAAAATTTATTTTTATGTTTTAATAAAATTTGGAATTTATTAATTGTAAAGAATTGTTCTTCTTGAATAATATTTTGATATTGATGGGGTGGAGAATTAACTATTGTTTAGTAAAATGGAAAAAAGGAAATTCTAGAGACTAAAATAAAATCAACATCACAAACACCAAGCAGTTTATTGCTAAATTTGAAGAAAGTGCAGGGGAAATAAATCTATATGAGAATATGTACTTTTCTTAACTCAAGTTCCATCTAAATATGAGTTTAAGGAAATGAAATATTCAAGTTTTCTTCAGTACGAAACTAAAATTGAATTTTCTTTAGGTTTTTATAGTGCACAGTTAACATTAACTGAAAAGTGCAAAATATATATTTAGAATGCATTTTATTTTATTTTGTTTATTTATGTATAGAAAGAAATAATGTCAGGGAAAAAAAGAGATAATTTTTTATTAATGATTATTAGTGTTTCGCACTTTATGAATTGTAATTAGAATGATTCTGATTATATTCTTAAATAATATTTATATAATATTATCAAAAAATCATGAAATAAAAATATTATCTCATACGTCATCCTCCCCAGGTTCACTCATCGTCAGATTGTATTCCGTGTCCACAGACAAATCAATGGAACTGAGATCGCACAAACATTGTCCGATCACATTCAGAGCAGAATTCTGACTACCGTACAAACGAAATCTTAGAGTAAGAGAATTAGCAGCGTCTAAATATATTATGAATTTATATATGTATATACTTAAACATGAATTTATTTATTTAATTTCGTGACATAGAAAGCTCAATTACTCCTAACACATGTGTCAAAAAATTGGATTTAAATAATCAAATTTCACAAATTTTGAAGTATTCCTTTAAATCAAAAAACGCAGAGAACACACACACACATATATATATATAGAGAGAGAGAGGAAATTATTTTCATAGAAATTATCCTCATCATCAATCTGACATCATAATCTTTGTTAACAGTTATATACAGAATTAACAGCTATATATAAATTACCTCACATAAAATTCCTTCCCACTTATTAAAGTTTTTATAGGACATTTTAAAATATTTTCAGTAGTTGGCCTTTTATATATTTTTTATGCTCAATAATATTACTCACGCTTCTTAATAGGATATGTTCCTATACCCTTATGTGGAGATGACGTTAAGTCTCTCCAATGTATATTGCATTGTTCCCATTACACGAAAGCTTATACACTAGATCAGATACTAAACCTATTTATTTACTTTAAATTTTGACGCTCTTCTATTGGAACTGCCTAATAATTTTATGATAGAAAACTTAAAATTTTGAAACCTTCTGAATGTGGAATAACTAAAACTTGAGATTTAAAAGATTCGCTCTCAATAAATGAACTTTAATTTTCATTGTTTACGTCAGGCAAAATTTTTTTGTATATTTTTATTTATTAGTCTATGATTTTATTTTTAAATTTGGTAGTAAATTTAAAATAATAATTATATTAAAATCACTGTTAATTTAAAATAAAAATAATAAATTAATAGTCTAAAATAAATTTTCAAAAATGTTTCTAAGAAAATAAGGAAATGATTTTGAATTTTATTTTAAAACAAGGTCAATTTCAATATTTTATAATAAAGATTTAAAAATTAAATAATATTATTAAATTTTGATTAATAATTTTTTTTTAAATGAAGATATTTATAATATTCGTGGTAAATATATGGTAAAAAACCGATAAAATGAATATGGTGTATAAATTATTTTGTTAAAATATTGTAAGTTCTTTTGATTTTCATCTCTGATTTCTTTTCAATTTCAAATGGCATTATATTTATTAAAAAATTGAATCAGTAAAGATATCGATGTTTTTTTGATATTCACGAATTCAGCCTTTTCAAGTGATTTATAATATAATATAATAAAAGTTTTATATTTTATTAAAAATTTATTTTATTTTTGCACGCTACTATTAAATTGCACAAAATATTGATTAAAATATATCTCTATCCTTAATTTTGTCTTTCGTTCCATATTACATTAACATAGTCCTTATAACTAGTAATAACTAGATAAGAAAAATTAGTCCGTGATTGTAAATAAAAAAATTAAAACATCACCTGCAGTTGAAAAGTTAAGTCAACTTTAATTTCTTATATTTGCTTATTACAATAATATTTAAAATAATATTTAATAATCTATGTTAGATAAATAATCAAATAAGTCACCATCAAAAATATGGTTCATAAGAGAATCAGTTGTCCATTATATATGTATACTAATTTTTTTTATGGAAATGTTTTGTTGCAAGAATTATTTATCGAACTTAAGATTTAAGGATATTGAATATTTTCCTATTTTCCTAATTTATGAGTATGAAAAAAATTCGTTTTTTTGTTATAATATTAGTTTATTTAATTTTTTAAAAAAATAGCTTAGCAAATTTTTCCCAATTACTCTTTATTTAACTAAAGCATAATTATTCTTTACATTTCTAACAAATTAATTCAATATCTTTTGTACATTTTCCGCAAACATTTATTTTGCATTTTACACAAGTATTATTAAATCTTTTTTTGCACAATCCAATTTGGCAGTTTTTTTTGTATGCTTTAAACAGTCGGGTTGCCCATTTTTACAACACTTCTTTCTTGTTTGATTCACAGTAAATTCACTGACAAGTTCTTCAATCAATTGAAATAAAAGTTTTTCCTAGTAATATTTACACAAGTTGTTTCTTTGTATTATACCCAGACATATGTAAATTTGGTCATAGACCTGTTAAGGACTAAGTATGATTTGGTAACGAGTTGAATGGGTAAATAAACTTGGAGAAAAATTGAATCATGTAATTAAAAGTAAAAAGGGTTATGTTTGAATACGGTAACATGCAAACTATCCAAAATGTAAAAAAAATATTGGATATTGAATGATTAAAAGAGAGCTTTGAAGACTATAAATCAGTAATATATCGATGTTTGTTGATACTCACGAATTTTCGGCACTGCCTTTTTAAGTGAATTTGATATAGAAATTTAATTAAACAATAAATATCAATTTAAACAATATAACATGTCAATGTTGTATGTAAAGTGTGATATTTATTTCTGAATGTTTAGCTGAGGAATATTTTAACTAAAAAATGAATTACGGTAAAAAGAAAAAAACCTGAACTTGAATATATTAAGTGCATAAAATTTTCAATATATTGTAAACTATAATCATAATTAAAATATAATTAAATAACCTTCATTAATTTTTGGTACGTAAAACACTTCATTAAACATTGGGTCAGTTCCTTGTCTAACTTTTGTCTTGAAATTAAATTTCTTCGCTGGCAGCACAGTACAATGAATCTGGTACGAAAAGATCGACGAGGATCCGCTCAAAACGTTCGATTTTTTGTTATCCGCACGATTTTCAGTTCCAATCAGATCAAAAGCTTGCGATATTTGGATTTTTAGTTTTGAACTCAAACTGTCCAGAAATAAATGAACTCTTATAATTGCAATTTTATTCACTTTTCGATTAATGCTTCCGCCCTTTATTAGCAAAAATGAGCTCTTATGATTTTTTATCAATTTATAAATAGTAAAAATTTTAAATTATTTTTAAAAAATGTTTTTGTTTAAATGGAATTAAAATTAACATTTTTTAACAATAATCTTTGAATTGGTTATTCAATCTGGAGCAAGTGTTTTTTTAAGAAAATACTTGAAAAGCTATTCAGTTTTATAGTACATTTATTTATACACTTCAAAAACTGACGATTATAAAACTAAATTATAAGAATAAAAAAGGTTCAGAAAAAAAAATAAGAATATAAAAAAGTCATAGTTTAAATACACTAATGTCGAGAATAAAGTCATTATTATATCTTAATGTCTGATCTATATATTTAATATATTGCTAAGTGAAGATGAAGATTGTGAATAATATAACTTAATATTTTACTTATTGTAATAAGATATAATTCAGTATTAAAATGCAACATTTATTTATGATATCTGTTGATTGGCCTTGATCGATTTGTTCGGTTTCTTCAACTTCAGTAACTACATCTGATGATTCGATTTCTTTAGCAACTTCAATGATTTCGTTAGACATGTTTGAATTGAATTTCGGAAAGTAAGTTAAAGTGCAATGATAAACAAATATATTTTATTTACATCATATAATATTTAATTTTTAATATTTAAATATCTTATAAATAATAATAAATTTTGTATGATAATTATGATATGTGTGCCGTCACACTTATAATTTGCCACTAAAAAAATAATATTTACTAAATCTAGATTATTTAACGAAAATTAAATGTCTAAGAAAGAAATCAGTAAAGTTATAATTGTAGTCATTTTAAAAGTCATAATAAACTTGTAGTATTATTTTGAAAATGATATATTTAAAAATTTCATTATTAAAATTATTATTCAAGTCTATATGTATTTATTTTTACTATTTTCAGTACTTTTTAATATAAAAATATTAATTAAATGATAGACGAGCATTTTTAAATATACTCCCTTTTAGTACAAAAGTTTCTCAAGATAACAAAATAAAAGACTGATTATTTCAATATTCGAGTCCTTGCGTTAAACTTTTATTTTGCACTTTTACCAAATGATTTTTATTTAACATATTGGTAGTTTCTAAATAGTCTAAAAACGAAATGAATAGTAAGGAAATGGAAAACAAAATCAATGGTGAAAAAGATTATGTACCATATTTTGGATTTTTGTATATAATATACTGTCGAGTCAATTGATTACAAGTGATTCACATGCAGGTAAATCAACATGTGTTCAGTTGTATCATGGATTATTGTAGTTTAACTGTTGAGCGAATTGATGTTTCGTAAGACGTTAAAAGCAAATACATCTAAAAAATAAGAACATTTTAAAAATTAATTAAAAATTGAATATATCGTGGCACGATTTCGAAATACACTGTTGTAATAAGTGATATCATGATTGCAACTTGTTAATATTTCATCCTCTTTTTTTAAGATATCTTTTGAAAAAAGCCACATAAATTAATCCAATTTAAAATATATTTATACATGTCAACATAAAATTGTAATTGTATTTTACTTGTTTCAATATTTATTTATATATATTTTTTAATTTTAGTTGGACAATGTTTTCATACATTTTTAGGTCTTTGCAATATTTGACAAGACTATAACTAAAAGCAAATAATAAATGTTCATTAGATTAATTGAAGGCAGACCTTATGAAATATTTCCTAATGCTATACACGTAATTTCATAATGGTGGGAAATGTTAAGAAGTACCAAAATAAAATAGATGAAAGTTATGAAAATAGGTAAAACTATCAAAATTACCTTTGAAAGCTCATCTAGTGTTGTCTCTTCCCAGTCGTCCAATACGTCTAAATCAAAATAATCTTATTTAATAATTTATTAGATATAAAAATTAAAATATATAAATAAATATAATCTAAAAGGAAATTAAAAATCATGGTTTTATGTCTGATAATCACTTTTTTCTAAATAATTTATCGTTTCTTTTGGTGTTGATGATTCTTTTTGTTGTTCATGGTAGATTATGGGCCTTTTTAAATTTTTAATATACTTTATTCTGTATTTTACTCCAATGTATCTTTAGTAATATATATATATATATATATATATATATATATATATATATATATATATATATATAATATATATATATATATATATATATATATATATATATATATATATATATATATATATATATATATATATATATATATATATATATATATATATATATATATATATATATATATATATATATATATATATATATATATAATCAAATTATTAAAATAAATTAAATTAAATTAAAGCAAAAAATATATTATATTTAGATGATATTAAATTAAAACATGTAAGATAAAAATTATTATTGATGATGTAAGTATTATTATTGACAAATTTGTCGTGTAGTTTTATTTTAGGATTGTATTAAGATTGTATTTCACTAAAAGTAAGAAAAGATAAAATATTGCGTTCTCAATTTGGAAATGAAGTCATCTCAATAACGTCTTTGAACATATATAAATTTTATTACCAATATGAAACTGAAAGAAATGAAAATGATCAGATATAAATAAGATATAAAATTTCGCTTTTTTAATTGAAGTATTATCAGCTCAGAGAAATGCATGTCTGATGTAATCATTTCTTTGCATCAGTTACAGTTTGGACACCTCTGACATGACTCTGGTGCCTCTTTTTACAGACTTTTGTTGATTATTCCATTTTGTAATATTAATATGATGCTGTAAAATGTTGAATATTTCAGCATTGTTCGTTTTAGTCAGGAATGATGGCTCACTCAATGCACTTTAATAATTGTTCTCATAGAAGCATTTCAGAATATCCTTATTATAAATTGAAATATATCATATAATTTATTATACAATCAATTATATTATATAAGTTAAGGTTTATAAATGCTTCACAGTTGAACGAATATGTAAAATTTCTTTATCCCAATGACAACGAGACTGTAAATCAAATGCAAATTAAAGAACAAAAAATCAAACTAAATGATATAAAACATATTTTCTAACCTTTATTTCCCAATGATCGTATACTTGCTCTGGTTTTATCTTTGTCTATCCCCGTTTGATTGGGATCAGTATCTTTTTGTTTGGATTTATCTTCACGAAAACTCTTATCTGTAGATCTCGTACTGGATCGTAATTTATCAAATTCAGCTGCTTTCTCTATATAGGCATAGTTGTTGAAAATATCTTCGTCACTATCATCACTCTCTGAATCTATACAATTTCTTATTTATTATAATTCATTTTTTTCAATAAATTCTTTTATATATCACACTCAAAGAGGATGTCTTCCAAAATTAGATTTTTAAATAGATTGAAAATTTTATTTAAGAAATTTGTTTGCAAAATTATAGGATTTAAAATATGATGTTTCTTATATGGTAAAGCAAATAAAATTCTACTGACATATTAAAAATAATTTATTATTGAAATACGAAATCAAGTAATTAACTTAATTTGTGTGTTCTTCTGTAATTTTAGTGGATGTGGATAGAGCTGAATGTCATTTCACATTTGTCCTGTGATTCTGGCTGCATATCACTAATAAGAATGTGTTCATTCATTGGGTGGTATACACATTTTTCAATTTTTAACAGATTAGATTTGGAAATATATTATGAAACGACGAATTATGCTTTCATATAAAAGCCAATCGAAATGATATGTCGTTAATCACTCTCAAATGACATAAAAAACACTAAAAAGACACTGATAAAAGACACTAAGCGTGAAACTAGTTTGTCATTAGAAATTATATCGAATATCATAAAACAATTTATTATAATTATCCTTCAACCATTTGTTTTAATTTGATAAAAGAATTAAAATTTATCATGAACAATATATATTTTGTTCTAAAAATATTATGTTAATTACAGAAAAACAAATTAATATATTTTAATAAATATATTTTTCTTTTTTTTTGAATTTTCTAAGCATGATATTTTGTCAATCAAATTTTATTTTCAATTTTAAAAATCAATAATAAAATCTGAAATTGGGAAAGAATTGATTTTGTCGACTTTTCTTCAAATTTAAAGTGTTTCATGAAATTAATATTCATATATTTATAAAGAGAAATAATGAATCATACTAACACCCTTGAAAAGGTTCAGAAATTTGCGTTGTTATATATAAATCCTCCGAGAGCACAGATTGCACATCCTCATTGATCGGCAATTGTCCAACGATCTCTTTACTGATTGATTCTTTATTGATTAGTCCTTTGATTTTCTGACTTAGAAGTGATTTGATTGATTTCAAGTTATCAAAAATCCCAGTTGATTGGGAAAGATTTAAAACATTTTCATTTACAAATTCCATTCAATAATGACAATTGGTATTTGTTGAATGAAACGGTAATTATCAAACTTCCGTTGAAATATAATTATTGCTATAATTTATTTTATCACTTTTAGGGCTATTTTAAAATTTATCACTTAATATATATTATATGTGAATAATTATTTTTATTATTTGTATTTTTGTTATATGCATTTTATATATAATGTATTTATTATAATTCATCAGCTATATTTTAATTTTTTATGTTAAGTTACCTGTCAACAATTTATCTGAATCATCCACAATCAGAAAGGTTGGTACAGAACAGTCTGCGAAGCAAAGAATTTTATTGAGGATCATTAATGCCACGACTAAGATAATCAGAAAAGATATCACTATTCCGAGAAAAATAAAGGCTGAAGTAGGCACTAAACGAAGATATTTAATCAAAAATTATTATTATTATTATTATTATTATTATTATTATTATTATTATTATTATTATTATTATTATTATTATTATTATTATTATTATTATTATTATTATTATTATTATTATTATTATTATTATTATTATTATTATTATTATTATTATTATTATTATTATTATTATTATTATTATTATTATTATTATTATTATTATTATTATTATTATTATTATTATTATTATTATTTTGGAATAGAATATAAATTAAAAATAATCAATAATCGATTATTACGTCAACAGAAATATTTAAAATTCGTAATACAAAAATTGGCGAGGAACACATTTCTTTTATTTACTTCTCAAACTACAAAATAGACAAACAGGCTAGTTTGGTGAAATGTTAAATTTTTCAAAAATTTGATAAAATAAGTGAAAGTTTAAAAATAATTAAAAATATTTAATATTATTATTATTATTATTATTATTATTATTATTATTATTATTATTATTATTATTATTATATTATTATTATTATTATTATTATTATTCAATTAAATGATAATTTAAGCCTTTTGCTGCGAAGTTTATATTTAAAAAATTAATGAAAGAATTTTCAAATATAAATATACTCCTTTTTCAATTTCAATTTCCTTAATGATTATTATTATTATTATTATTATTATTATTATTATTATTATTATTATTATTATTATTATTATTATTATTATTATTATTATTATTATTATTAATATTATTATTATTATTTAAAACAATAAAGTAATAATTTAAGCCTTTTGCTGCAAATAATGTATTTAATAAAAAAATTTCGTCTATAAAAAATATTATTATTATAATTTCGGAATAGAATATAAATTAAAAAATAATCAATAATCGATTATTACGTCAACAGAAATATTTAAAATTCGTAATACAAAAATTGGCGAGGAACACATTTCTTTTATTTACTTCTCAAACTACAAAATAGACAAACAGGCTAGTTTGGTGAAATGCTAAATTTTTCAAAAATTTGATAAAATAAGTGAAAGTTTAAAAATACATTAAAATATTTAATATTATTATTATTATTATTATTATTATTATTATTATTATTATTATTATTATTATTATTATTATTATTATTATTATTATTATTATTATTATTATTATTCAACTAAATGATAATTTAAGTCTTTTGCTGCGAAGTATATATTTAAAAAATTAATGAAAGAATTTTCAACTATAAATATACTCCTTTTTCAATTTCAATTTCCTTAATGATTATTATTATTATTATTATTATTAGTATTATTATTATTATTATTATTATTATTATTATTATTATTTATTATTATTATTATTATTATTATTATTATTATTTAAAAACAATAAAGTAATATTTAAGCCTTTTGCTGCAAATAATGTATTTAATAAAAAAATTTCGACTATAAGAAATATTATTATTATAATTTCGGAATAGAATATAAATTAAA
>CAUHTR010007331.1:0-82500 GCA_959609185.1 Schmidtea polychroa
AATTTATTTATTAATTATTATTATTTATTAATTATTTATTAATTATTATTATTATTTATTAATTATTATTATTTATTTATAATTTATTTATTAATTATTATTATTAATTGGTATTATTATACATTAATTGTTATAAATTAATTATTATTAATTATTTATTTATTAATTATTATTATTATTATAACATAAAATTGATAATTTTTGATTATAAACTAAACCTTTACAATGGAATTAAGTTAATAGTTCAGTGTGCTTCAGTCAATAAGTTAACATATCTGTATTCTGATTGGATATAAACATGACTAAGATGAAACAATTTAAAATCATATTAAATTCCAAAATATAATATTTTACTTTATAAATTATTTTTAGTAGGATTATAATAAATTCTCGTCAATTTTAAAATTTTAATGAAGTAAAAAATAATTTATTTAGCTGTAAAATTCCGTCTTTAATGAGAATTATCTTTTTAATTTGGGGATTTTTTAGATTATTGTGATAATTTCTGTCCATTTTTAATATTAAATTAAAATTTCTTTTGCGGAATTACAAAAAATCAATTTTGCACATTTGGTACTTTTTTTACTATTTTCATACTTGAGCAAATGAATGCAGGAATCAATATTGCTTTATGATTTAACCAATTCAATAAATAGTTGAAATAGATTAAAATAGAATATAATTAATTTCTTGTGATTTTATCAATTTTCTATTAATAAATAAATAAAATAGATAAAATAATATAATCAAGGAATATTTGTGATTCTATCTAATTATGATCAATAAATAGATTAATTATTGGAATCAACATTCAATAAATCAATAAAATAATATAATCAATTATTTTATTATAATTAGCAATTTATTCTGATTTGACCAATTCACATTCAATAAATCAATAAAATAATATAATCAATAATTGTCATTTTAAACCAAATAAATAGTAGAAAATAGATTAAAATAGAATATAAATAATTATGTGATTTTATCAATTTTCTATTAATAAATAAATAAAATAGATAAAATAATATAATCAAGGCATTTTTGTGATTCTATCTAATTATGATCAATAAATAGATTAATTATTGGAATCAACATTTTTCTAATTTGACTAATTCACATTCAATAAATCAATAAAATAATATAATCAATTATTTTATTATAATTAGTAATTTATTCTAATTTGACCAATAAATAGATTATTGAATCAATTTAGATAGATCAAATAATATAATCAATAATTGTCATTTTATCGATTTAAACCAAATAAATAGTAGAAAATAGATTAAAATAGAATATAATTAATTTCTTGTGATTTTATTAATTTTCGATTAATAAATAAATAAAATAGATAAAATAATATAATCAATGAATTTTTTTGATTCTATCTAATTATGGTCAATAAATAGATTAATTATTGGAATCAACATTTTTCTAATTTGACTAATTCACATTCAATAAATCAATAAAATAATATAATCAATTATTTTATTATAATTAGTAATTTATTCTAATTTGACCAATAAATAGATTATTGAATCAATTTAGATAGATCAAATAATATAATCAATAATTGTCATTATATCGATTTAAACCAAATAAATAGTAGAAAATAGATTAAAATAGAATATAATTAATTTCTTGTGATTTTATTAATTTTCGATTAATAAATAAATAAAATAGATAAAATAATATAATCAATGAATTTTTTTGATTCTATCTAATTATGGTCAATAAATAGATTAATTAATGGAATCAACATTCAATAAATCAATAAAATAATATAATCAATTATTTTATTATAATTAGCAATTTATTCTGATTTGACCAATTCGAGATTATTGAATCAATTTAGATAGATCAAATAATATAATCAATAATTGTCATTTTATCGATTTAAACCAAATAAATAGTAGAAAATAGATTAAAATAGAATATAATTAATTTCTTGTGATTTTATTAATTTTCGATTAATAAATAAATAAAATAGATAAAATAATATAATCAATGAATTTTTTTGATTCTATCTAATTATGGTCAATAAATAGATTAATTAATGGAATCAACATTCAATAAATCAATAAAATAATATAATCAATTATTTTATTATAATTAGCAATTTATTCTGATTTGATCAATAAATAGATTATTGAATCAATTTAGATAGATCAAATAATATAATCAATAATTGTCATTTTATCGATTTAAACCAAATAAATAGTTGAAAATAATTTAATCAATAATATATTCCAGCTCGGTCAATTTACAATCAATGAATATTTCATGAACTAATTTCAAATAAAATAATAAAATTAACCGATTTGTAAAACTCCACAAATACTCTGTTTTAAAATGGAACTTTTGATTGGTAGCGAGAGATCAGTAACAATTTCCCCATTGAATTTAACACTGGTAATTGAGTTACTGTCTCTGCCATTGGAGGCGGCTTTGACGAGTTGATTCATGGTAATAAATTCATCGGCTGAGTCGATAGAAATGTGAGGAACACTATTTAGATTGTCCTGGATAAGTCTCGACTTGTTTATTGGGGACAATTGCTGTTGAATCAATTCTGGGGTGTGTGCGGAAAAAAGATCGTAAGTCAATTTGACTGCATTGAGAATAACAGCTGAATACAAGAATAACACAACAGGATCAAGGACAAAGTGAACATACGACCGTGAACCAGTTTCAATACCTCATCTGCTAGAATCGATTGCAAATATTGCTTTTTTTTATTCACCTAATTAAATATATGGATTACTGGAGACCATAATGATTTTGTTTGATTTGTAAATTGATTATGGCGTTGGACTTGTGCGGAATTGAATTATTTCCTTTATAAGGTAATGGTGGTATTGGGAGTCATTGTCAGTGCTGGAAACGATTTGAACAGGCTTAAAATAAAGAAAGAGATGGAGAGGAGCGAGAGAGAGAGAGAGAAAGATTTAAATATGAAAGAAAAAAATATTATTGATTAATACAAGTAGAAGAAATTAAAAAAAAAATGAATATTGGAGAAATTACTATTTTGTTATTAAAAAAAATTATTATAATCTATATGTAATGTAATGTAATAGCGCCACTCGAATATTTAATATATATTTTATTAAATTTATATATGGATTGTTGTTAAATTAAATCAATATTAAATTATTAAATTAAATCAATATGAAATTATTATTAAATTAGATCATTATTAAATTATTAAATAAATAGTTAAACATACATGCCAATGATTTAATTATAAGGAATTATTGTGATTTGTGAGGCGTTGTTGATAAAATCATTGAATCCGATAATTAATGTGCAGAATGCAGTAAATACTCGTGTTTTGAGTGTTTTTAAATAGGTTTTTTTATATTGTATGTATTGATTGTTGTATTAAATTAAATAATTAATAAAAAAATTTTAAATTATTAAATTAAATTTTAAATGTTAAAATTTTTAAAAAAATAATATATTAAATCAAGTATAATTTTTTTAAAAATAATTATTGTTTTTATAAAATAAAAAAATTTTTTTTTCCGACCGGAGTTTTTGACTTATTAATAAACATATCATTGAATCCGAAAATTAATGTGCAGAATGCAGTAAATACTTGTGTTTTGAGTGTTTTTAAATAAGTTGTTAAATAGGTTTTTTTTATATTGTATGTATTGATTGTTGTATTAAATTAAATAATTAATAAAAATTTTTTAAATTATTAAATTAAATTTTAAATGCTAAAATTTAAAAAAAATAATATAATAATATATTACTTTTTTTAAAAATAATTAAATGTTTTTATAAAATAAAAAAAAATTTTATATATAATTAATAAATTTGTTTAAAATCCTTAATTTAATGAGTTATTATATCCCACCTGATGATGACAGGAAAACTGTCGAAATATATCGTGAAAAAAATGTTTGATTGGCGTTATCTTAAAATTATTAAATCATTATTAAATTAAATCAATATTAAATTAATAAATTATTAAATAATTTTAAATTTCAAAATTTCCCTTTTTTGGTAATTACAATTAAAAATATTTATTATTTAAATTAAAAATTTTATATTAAAAAAATAATTTATTAATAAATTTGTTCAAAAATCTATAATTTTTATTGTTATTCAATCCCACCTGACGATGACAGGAAAAGTGTCGAAATATATTGTAAAAGGAATGTTTCAGTGGCGCTTTCTTAAATATAATGTAAAGCGTTATTTTCCATTCAACAAAATAAAAATTATCGAAAATCAATAACGAATTCCTTATCCAAACATTTTTAAAATTTAAATAATTTTTTAAAAGCGCGCCAATTTTTTTAAAATTAAAACAAACATTTTATTTTGATCGCCATTTTGAAACCTAGAAATAAATTAAAATAGTAAATCGGAGGGGGGGGGTGGAGGGGGGGATGACAAGAGAAAAATGGCAGATTATCCACGAGCCCAGAAAAACATCAGCTGCCAATAGCAACGAACCCCAAGTGAAAACGTTACCTGGAATTCGTCAATGGCTTGCTGGATAGCCTGATCATCAAGCAGTGTCAGTCGGTGCAGCAGCCGGCTGGTCACAATCACTGAATTCGGTACCGTTATAAGGCTGTAATAGAGCGAGTATGGTGACTGGGCATCCGGGCTGAGCCAGAATTCCAATCCGGCTGATTTCCCCAGCTTTTTACCGTCCACCACAAAAAGGGGCACCGTAAGACCTGTTGGCATGCGAGAATTGATAATTTTCATTCCAGTCATCCAAGTTTACCGTAAACTATTTCCTTTTCGGTTTCCTTGATGAGTTTCTGTCCGCATTGCATGTTTCCAATTTGATCCCCACCGCCGATCTGCACTCGGCATTCGTAATTCCGATACAAATGTAGCCAATCGTATGCTTGCATGAAGGGATAGAGAAATTCCGACAGGTTCATTGTATTTGTCGATTCCAAACGCCGCTCGAAACTTTATTTAAATGAATTAATTTTAATTAGTTTAATTAATTTTAATCATTTAATTTTAAATGACAAAATATTTAATTTCTATAAACCTTCGTTTATTTTTTATGTCATGAAATCGAAAATGTCTCATTGTATCCGTGATGAATGATAATGTGTTAAGTTGATTGTACCATTCCAAATTGTTCAATAAAGTAAAACTTCCCAGTTGTTCATTGGTAACAAAATAGGATTGAAAATTTCCAATAATTCTTTCGATATCTTTTGTAATTGAATTACTAAATGAATTTACAACTAAAGTCGACAATATGTCTCGATCACTAACTCGATCGGTCGGATCACCGATTTGTGCTGTTGCACCACCAACCTATTATAGTGATAAATTAGATATTGAAACTATATCAAATACTAATGCGATAACATTATGACCAGATCGCCAAATTCGTAAAAGGGCAATCAGAGGGAAAAGATTACCAATCTGTAAACTTTTAGCTGTTGGGTCAAAACCAAGATAAAATGTTTGTTTTTTGTTCAATAAATTTTGAAAATAATTTTGACTATAATAAAAGACATAAAAATAACATAAGTATGTTAAAGACCTGTTTAGTGGTATTAATGTTTCGAAAATATCTGTTTTGCTAAATTTGGTGAAAATACTTCTTTTCAAAATTTGGCTAAGCATTAGATACTTTAAAATTAATCTAAAATTATAATGAAATTAAATTACATAATATTATGCTATTAACACATGATCATTTATTAATGGTTTAAAAAATTTGTAAAGCTGTTAAAATTCAATCATCATACTTATTATTAAAACAATTTGTTAAATATAATTTGTTAAATTTAAATAATTAATAATTTTTAAAGAAAGCACCAAAAAAGAAGTAAGATTATTCATTTGAAACCATGAAATCATTTTATTAGCAAATATTTCAACAAAGGCCTTATAATTTTTAAATTCAGTTTATTACTAGTTTTATGAATTTCACCTATAAGCGTTCGAGCTTGAAAGACATAACAACCAAGTATATGGTGTCACTCTAATTGTAAATAGTTTTGAATTATCTCTAAATCATTTTCTTCAGAGGCATTTTAAACCATTTATTTATGAAGAACTAAAAGTATGAGAAACGAAATTGCTTCAAGAGGTTGAAAATCCCAGAATGAGTAGCTGGATAAACTCCAAGTTGGCTAAGTATTCTTATTCCATATTTCACTAATACAAAATCGCCTTGTGAAAATCAACTGAATTGGAGGAGAAAGATAAAGGTAGGAAACAGTGAGTTGGAACTGACCTGTTGTGGAAAATAATCTTTACTTTCTATTGATTGCGAAATAATTTTAGACGTTGGATATTTTGAAATTATGGTTATTGTTTCGAATTTAAACCTAATCTCAATCATTATTGTACGTTATGTAGATGAGTAAATGTGTATGATGTCAAATAAATTCTTCCACATAATGTTACTAGATGCATCATTGATATTTCAACCAACAAAATTTCAGTTTATAAAGAACCAATTATTTAGCCAATTTTAGTGAACGGTTTGAATCTTTTAAATTGTAATACATAGGAAGTTTCAAATCTAATATCAGATTCAGAAAATCTTGAAACTCAAAATAATAAAACTAAATCACATGATGTTTTAAAAGGTTTTTAGATATTTTTCAAAATCGTAACCCTTAAATGCATGATTTTTCAAAAATCCCTTTATTATCTAAAAACAACTAAACTGATTTGAACATGTACGAGACTATTTTTACCCTATATATAGGAAATAAACAGTATAAAAATTTATGTACGTTATGTAGTCAATCAACAACACTGCGTATCAACTTAAAATCTATTTCACATATACTTCAAGACAGCGAGATTCGGTATGTTGTCAAACGACTACAAAATGCATTTAAATGCATAAAATATCATAACTAAAAATAGTTATTCTAACAAACCACTAATGCCAAATCCAATATGAACACTTTGTCATCGACATCTGTTTATTCAAAGGAAGAAAATAACGATTGCTTTGCTATAAAAAAGTTTTAATTTTACTGGCGCAGAGATAATTTAATAAGTGATACAATCAGTTAATTGCACCGTTCTCCTCAATATCATCTTAAAAAGCCATTTAGAGTAAATTTTAGGAATAAATATGTTTAAGATGGTGAAGTAATGACCGAATTATTTCTACTTTTTGTGCTTCAAGTTTTAAATCCAGATAATTATCTTTTTGAATTGTTTGGCCTAGCAATTTGCAACAATTTTATGATTGGTATTCACTTTCTCTTCCTAATATTCAAATGATTTATCAATGAAAAAGCTAATCTAAATGATTCAATTGAACTCAATCTGACTTTGGAAACATTATTACAATTGTTATATGAGTTACGATCAAAAGTATATTGAAGATACATTCATTTTAATTATTTATTTAATTATTCACATTTCCAAGCCAAAAACTGATGCTTGATATATTGAAAGAAATTATTTTATAGAAACAAACTGTGATTGCTAATTAACTATCTTTAGAAACTCTCACGCCCGGTACAAACATTCCTGAGCCTCAAGAAACAATTATCATAGTATATATTTTAAGTTGATATAACTATAGAGCCTCGTTGCACCAGATTCAGATTGACATTTACTAGGGTGGTTATGGAACAGGGCAGTGCCGTAACTAACATTTTTAGGGCCCTGTGCAAAACATTTATTAGGACCCCCATATTTTTTGGGAAAAAGTAATTATGATTCAAATAGATGTCAAATAAAAAATTTATTGTACACAAAAAAATATTACATTATTTATGTTATAAGATTATTTAATTTTTATTTAATCGTACTCTTCTAACTTTCATTTGAGCAAAGTCGAAATTATATCGTCATAATTTATATCCTTCACGATTTTATACTCAATAGATATTATGGCAAGATTGGATAATCTATCTATTTCTATAGTAGATCTTAAATAGTTTTAATTAATTTTAAATTGCTAAAACTTCTCTCACACAAAGCTATTGATAATGGGAGTGTGAGGAATAATCGTATAGCAATATTGATATTTGAATAAGATTCAATTAATCCAAAGTCATGCAAACCTTGTAAAATTTCAAGAGGTGTTGCAGTTTTTAAATCGTCTAGTAATATCGATGTTTCCGATTTCAAACTTTGTATTTCACATCAAAGCTCATAAATATTGCTATACTTAATAGAAAGATCAGCAGCGGCCTATTTAAATTCTAGCACGCTGTTCTTTTCTAGTTATGAACCATGTAAAAAATTGCCGTTAATTTTTTCACATAAAACCAATCTTTTTATCTTTTTTTATCTGATGCAAGATTATTAAAGTTGATGTCGTTACCTTGATCTACACCAGGGGTGGGCAAAAGCCGGCCCGCGGGCTGTATCAGGCCCTTTTGCTTATTTTATCCGGCCCGTTGAAAAATCCCACAGGCAATTTTTTAAATCTTTTTCATGCGATTTTGTTGAAATCAATAGTAGTAGTATGCGTAGTGTACATATAAATAATAGACAGTATTATAATTTTGAACAGCCGTAACCATACTACTTTAATGTATGCAACATACTCTAACAAAGCGCGTGGTTGGCTGACTCCATAAAATTGAACGTGTACTCCTCTCACCTTTGTTTTAAAAAATACTTTGGTTAGATAGAAAAAGATAACCGTTGTTTCAGATTCATGCAAATTGCATAAAATTTAGAGTTTATTAAAAAGACACAAAAAGTTTGTTAAATATTTAAATATTATTGTTATTCAATACAATTATTCTGTGTTTTACAGAGAATACAAATTGTCTTTTAAAATTACGAATGGCAATTTTTGTAAAAATTTGTATTTTAAAATCTCGAATACGATTTTTGTAAAAAATATTTGTATAAATAATTCAATTAACAATTCCGTTTTAGGGCCCCCTCAATCTCTGGTCCCTGTGTCGGTGCACCTGTTGCACTTGCCTAGCTACGGCACTGAAGCAGGGTCACCATAACCCTAACAGAAAATAGTGGAATGTTTGTAAATTGACATACCTGATATTTTTAGCTCAAGATGTCAATGACATAAGATATCCTTGTTGTCTTAATACAATTTATAAATAAAGCTTTAAGATACCATTAATGTTATAAGTTATTGAATGTAAACTGCATTCCGTAAAATTAAAATCCAAGTTTTTATATATTATATCCATTCAAACTGAAAAACATTCAATTAAATCCCATTTGCAAACCGATCTGTATGATATGAATGAAGAATTAGTTTTTATTTTCAATTTATTTCGCTCGAAAATCTTGAACAAGCCTTTTTCCATTTACACTGATTACACCATAAATGCCTTTGGTCTATTCCATACATCTTGCGACACTTTTTAATTCCAGTTTCTACTCGGCTTCGTTTTGTAGGTGTCAACATTTCATGATCGGTCTCAATTTGTATGGAGTTGTTTAATTGATTGAGGCTGGAAATTAATTGGTCAGAATTGGATCTCAACCTATGGGGCCATTCGTCAAGATTCGATGGCTTCATCAGAGAATTAGATATCGTAGAACTTACATGATGTCGCAACAAAATATTGTGAAATAACTGAATCTTTTCATTGTATCCCATTTGATCATTTGTGATGGTGGTGAATTCGTTATTGAGAATTCGGTTGCTGAAGGAAGAACCCAAAATTCCATCAAAGTGTTCGACATTGCTGTTTTTTTTCACTTCGTTGGCACTTGAAAACTCGTGACGCCTAAACTATAATATATTTTATTTAATAAAATCGTAACTTTTCATTTTGTTGCAAAGTTATTTGCAATAACAGGATAATAAAAGAACTTCGTTCATAATTTAACTATAGTAAATAGATCTCCGAACACTGCAGAATCACTATCCGATACCCACTTCCCCTTATGTCAATGTGGTGCATCAGGATATTGCAGCAATGGCAATGTGAAGCACTATAGTGAGAGGTTATTTTGATCCCAGGATTTTTTGTACAGGAATTTATGGTATGGTATTTTGAAGAATCGACGTTGTAAAGTAATAACTCTAAAGTAAAATAAAATAAATTAGAATAATAATTAATATAAGATATTTAAAAGAATCGACGTCTTCTTGTTAGAAGATGGGTGAATACTAAAGATTTTGAAATTGAAATATTATATAGTGGGTAAGGATAAATATAGGCTAAATATACATATTCAGAACTATGAGTGATTATGAACTGTGGAGAGAAATTCGAGACTTCGATGATGATTTCATGACAATAAATGATTAATTCATGTGATCTATTAACCTATTTATTCGTGTTATTATATCAATTATGATAATTTTATTGTTCTTATAACTGTAATAACAAAATATTATATATATCTTTTTTCGGTAACTGATTATATTTTGATCTGTGGTATCATATATTAAACAATACTAATTAAAATAGACCCCCCATGCATATATATTAAAAAGAGAGCTTAAAAACTATAAATCAGTAATGAAATTCAATTGATAAAGGCAGTGCCGAAAATTCGGGAGTATCAAAAAACATCGATATATTACTATATATATATATTTATATAATATTTATTAAAAAACTTGACAATGAATCAATAAATATATCAGTAAATAAAGGTAGTGCCGAAAATTCGTGAATATAAAAAAAACATCGATATGCAATTGAACAGAAATCAGTGGAAATCGACATTGTATTTATTAAAAAAAACGACTATGAATCAGTAAAGATATTCATAGTCGTTTTTTAATGTCATATATATAAATAATTAATTAAATATCGTACTCTATGAGTTAATAAAAAATATATTTGTTTTAGACGCAAAACATCAAATATTATTGAGTAAATTGACTTAAATAGACTCGAAATGATTTTACTTCATTATTACTACAAGTTGTCAAAATATTTAAATCTACAAAATATTTATATGGTAATGAACTCTTGGTGCCTACAAAGATCTTAATGATGAAATTGCGCTAATTGCTGATAATACTATTTTTTTAATGTCATGATTAGTATATTTAATTGTTTTCAATTTTATTTATAAATCGTAACACTATTTACATTAAAAATATCTGTTCTAATATGCATATTGTTGTGTAAAGTCTAAGAATAAATATCCATGTGGAACTTTTGTTGGATCTTGGAATGATTCTATTTAAAATTTTCTAATATTAGGATAATTTTGTATTGCAAGAAAATCAATATGTGTTCTATGACTTCCATCTCGATGAAAAAGTTTTGTGTTATGAAAATAATTGTAGCTCAACATTGTCTACTGATTTTTGTAAATTAATTATTAAAATCTTTTCGTTAATTTGCTTCCTAATACAAATCATCGATAATAATAACATCACATTGACGTAATCTAGATGACCTATTTTTATCAAATTCTATAATTATTGTCATATTTAATTTACAGAAACTGTTTTGAGTCAAACCGTGCTCTTCATCTGCACCTCTATGCCAATATATTTTATTGAATTTTGATTTAAACATGTTTGATTGTATTAAATTAAATATACAAATAAAGTTTTCCAACTAACACTAGGTCCTACAATTTGATATACTGCATCATTTCTTAATTCCATTTTAATTAAATTATTTTATTTATTTGTTTATAATTAGAGCAATATCAAAAATGATAAGAAACATCAATTATAGATGAAGATGTTTAGTGCATGGAATGGAGTTCCCGATAGGTAAACCTCAACATGTAGACAGAAGCTTAAAATATCCTATCTTATTCTTCAAGAGTGGGAAATGTAAGGTAATGTTATGTAAAAAACCATTACAAGAAAGAGATCTCAAGTATCAGATTCAAGAATTGCAAATTCAATCAATGGTCTCCTCAAGTACAATCCTCTATGTGTCAATGTGTTTACAAGTGGCAAAGTAGTAATATTAAGAATTAAAAATTTAGATTATTACCAATCAAGTTCAAGAAATTCATAATTTTAAAAAATCGATGATTTAAAATCATACAACAGACGAAGAAATATTTATTAGAATATTTATTAAACTAATTAATTAAGTTAATTGATTGTGTTTAAATCGATTGAAAATCGACAAAAGCAAAAATTCAAATGATTGCCTTAATTTACTTAATTTTTAAATATTACACTAATTTACTTAATTTTAAGTTATTATCAAAATTTCACGTGGCCATCGAAATTCTATGTACAAAAAATACAGGGACCTTAAAATACTTAAGCTTTTTTAGTGAAATTTTTAGGAGAACTTGTTAATTATTTAGTGAATTTTTTAATTTCGCAAATAGAGTAATCTAACTTCATTAAAACTTGTTTCAAAATCATTTTGGGTTGCGAATGCTTTGGTAGAGTGGCAATACGACTGATTATAGAATTCGTTAGAAGTTGTTAAACTATTACATAAACCGGAGGTAGATTCGAGAAACTGTCGCTTCCTTGATATAGACGAGATGTGAATATTATCAAGGTCCTTGATATTGCTATCTTCTTGAGATTTCACCTGAATAAATAATAAAATTAAAAATCTTTATGAAAAAAGTTACACTATTATTAAATCTCTCAGATTATATTGCTAATGAATTGCCACACCATTGGCATTGCATATTGGGAATTTGAAAACCAAACCCATTCCCTTATTTTACTTAGCTGCACTCATGTTTAAAGGATAAAAGAGGAAATCAACTTGCGCTCAATTTCCTTACCCCTATGAGCCTAACCGACTCTAGATTCGTGTATTGTTTAATCTATAAGAAAGATAAGAGGAAATCAAAGCATAACCATTATCTTGATGATAATATCAATTTGTCTTCTTTCAAATTTATTTTTTGTTTCGTAATAAAATTGATTTATATGAAAGTGAATAAAGAAGACTTTTAGGGAAATAGGTACTTTATATTCTTATAGACATTTAACATTCACGTTCTGGTTCACCTCCAAATATTAAAAAATTGAAATATTTAAACATTGAAACTGAATAAAATGAATAAAACTGAATAATCAATCTTAGACTTACTTCATCATAATCCAGACCCTTAATTCCTCCTAGAACAATCCAATTATCTTTATCTACCAGAGCATCCAGCTTGTGTTTATTAATGACATGCAAATTCATTTCCTTTTCATTCGATAAATAGGCATGACAATGCCAACACAGCCAGTACTTATTATTCAAAGGGAATGATCTATTACTGTCAGATTCAGATTTCTTTAACAATCTTTTGATAGCGAAAGAGTCTATTATCAGGCCAATGAAATTCAAGTAATATAAAATTTACATTTACCTGGCCAATCAGTGTCATCTTCGGGAGAATTAGAAATCTGTGAGCTGCAAAATAATATAATAATGAAAATACCGGAATAATAATCATTCAAAAATAATAACATAGATCGCATCCTTTTTCTTTTGTATGTGACATAATTAGGTCTCGGTATGATACAGTATTTACAAATTCAAAATGTTTAACCTTAAAATAGGATTTTAATATTGAATTAAAAGATAAATGGAGTAGGGGACTCACGGCCGGGCGTTAAATCCCGGCTACTATCTAACAAGTCATTCATGGTATAAATGGTATGATAATGATAAGGATAAATTTATTATATAAAATGAAATACGGCTTATGCGAAAAACAACTTATTGACTTAAATTTTTTTTAATTTTCAAAATTTTTTTTCATATTTTACGAAGCATTATTTTTTTCTGATTTTATTTCGTTCCATTATTTGTTTTTTTATCAAATTAAAATTATTCATTTGAATGTTCATAATTAATAAAAAATATAAAAAATTAATTAAATAAATTATTTTAAAATAGAATTTTCAAATTAACATTTTAAATGTATTATATAAAATGTTAAATATTATAAGAAATTTTTTCAATTTTAACTTCTGATTTCTTTTCATTTGACATTGTATCTATTAAAAAAATGTTAAATGTTTATAAATTTAAAATAATAAATTTAGTATGTTGATATGAATGAAATATATGAAGAATGAAATCTGTCCTTCGGAATATATCAATATTTGACACTGAAAAATCTCCTCAAATATATTGTGTGTGTTTTAATGATATTGAAAAACAGTGTTTGATTTGAAATAAATTTGATAAAGAAACAAATATTTTTATTTTCTTTTATTATAAGCTTTTTAGAAAAAGAATTTAATTATTCACAAAATTGAATAATTATTGTTAATAAAATTTTAATGGGTGTCTTCGTGTGAATATACACCGCGGTCTCTTTTTACCAGCGTGACAAATGTTTGATATTTCTCCTCCAATGACACCACCAAATATGTATAAAAATTATATAATATTTGGATAGTCCGGTTTTAGATCAAATCGACATACTTACTGTCCGCCAGATTTATTTCGGCCTTAAGTCGGCGACCATTTGTATGATAAAAAAAGATTCTGTGAATGTAAAATTGTAAAGCCCGAAACTAATACCTGATCTTATTGCAAATGTTATAATTAATTTTAATTAATGTTATTTAAGGAATTTGATCAGACTCATCTTGAAATAATTATATAAATTTAAGAATGCCTTTCTCATTGATTACAACACAATACTCGATCAAACTATTATCAAACTGTCTGTCACATATGTATTTGACCGAAATTATAAGTATCAGTACCTTTCATCATATTCCATAGCTCTTATCAATATCATTTATCAAAAGACTAAATTTTATTTTGCCGACGGATTTTTAATTTTAACTAAGGACTTTTATTAAAGGTTTATGTAAAATGAAATTTAAAACAAAAGAATCATTAAAAAAAAATTTTAAATATATTCTAATATATAATTACGCTCATCACTGATTCACTGACTGATTCACTGACTGATTCTATAACGCTCGCTGATTGGTTGATCCTAACAATATTATTATTATTATTATATTATACTACTTTTAATATCTCAGTAATAGAATTTATTTAAACTTTTCTTTGACAATATTTGTAAAACTTTCTGGTATTTCAAATCAATTAGTTAATTGCAAGGCGCCTAAGGCGCCCGTTGACAAATCATAAAATAAATGAACAGTTTGACATACTAAATATTTATTAAAACTTCAATTTCTTGTATTCTTAAGCAATTTGAAAATTATTTCTGTTATATATATGGAATGAAAAAAAAATTGCCAAAAAACTTAGAAAGCGCTTTTTCAAAACTCGTTATTCGTGTAAAAATTCTATGATAGTATTAGTGAGAGAGAGAATTTTTTTATAAGAATACAAGAAATTGAATTTTTAATAAATATTTAGTATATCAAACTGTTCATTTATTTTATGATTTGTCAACGGGCGCCTTAGGCGCCTTGCAATTAACTAGTTAATTAATAGTAAGTAGTATTGAATGGTTCTGGAATGTTGAAAATCCTCAGCTGTTGATTATTCAGTTCGTCTAGAGTGGTGTAAAGAAATTTGAATGTGTAAGTCGATAAAATGCCAAAACTTATAAAAACTCAAAATTAAAAATTGATGAATTTCCGATGAAACAGATATGCACAGATGGCAAATAATGAGACGAATAGAAATACATTAAAATCAATAGAGGCCCAAAGATATTCAGAAAACACAAATTGATTAAATATAAATGAATAATTTAGTAGCTATGCGGAAACTCGAGTCATATGGGAAAGCCGAGCTATGTGGAGAATTGGACCAATAAATGAGAAAATAATGAGATTAATCCTTTCTCAAAAATTAATATATATTAACTTTTCAATATTAACTTAGGTGAACAGGTAGGAAGACGATAGGTCGTATGCCTAATTGTCTTGTTTTCGGCAGGATACAGTTCATAATTATTTTTTGTTTGATAATTAAATTATTTTGGCAAAAACAGAGACAAGAGTGATCAATTACCAGTTGGTGGAACAGAGAATTTAGAAGAGATTTATTCATAAAATTGTCAAAGAAAAAAGTGAAGTTAGAGTTTGTCAATCAAATCAATTGAAATTGTACCAAAAAAATGGATTTCCTTTTGACAAAAATGATGTATAATTTTTATTAATTATAAAAATATGCAATTTGAGGATATTTCAAGCGCTTTACATCATCCAACCTTTCATTGAATAGAAGAAGAGCAAATTTAAATTGTTTCTAAAAATTTGTAAAATAGTTTTATATTATCGGAAATTATGAACAATGTAAAAGAAAAACATAAGTTATATAATTGAAATATTAAATTTTAAGTTATAATTTTTTCGAAATTCAGAACTTGATAAAAAGGTTTTACGAAATTATTCATATCATATTCAAAATAAACCGTATATGATATAAAATTCATTATAACTACTAGAGTACCTCCAACTCCCCAGCGCAGCAAAATTATTTTCAGCGCAGTATATTTAATTCAACCGTTTCATGCCATTTGTTAAATGTGCTATTTTTTATTTTATTTTCACCTTCCAATTAACATATTTATTATAAAACATTACGAATTTTTGATACTCAATATTATTATGTGGTTCATTTTGAATATTTAAAAATTTTCAATGTTAATAACCAGATGCATAATAACGGTATATTTCTGTAGTGTCGTTTTAAAACTCTTACAACCACGTTATAGCATTTTGACGCTCATTTGTATTTAAAGGCTGCTCAGCGCAGCTGACTTTGCGCGCACTGCTGCTTATGGCTTAGAAGGAACATTGCTTGCCGGGCGCGCGCTCAAATATGAGTGCAAAAAATGTGTACCATTTCGGGCGAGCGCTCGCATGTGAGCCCAAACTCATATAGAAAAAATTAGTGAATACAAACTCGGAAAATTAAAAAAAATATATTTACGTTATATTTTGATTATATACTATTAATTAATGATTTAAAAAAAATAGTTTTTTTTGACCGAAAACATGAAAAAAAAATCGCGCGGCAAGTGGTTAATATTAAAAAATTAAAATTATTTTAAAGAATGTAAATTTAATGAAAATTAATTTTAAATTACCATCTTCCCATAAAATATGTTTTCAGCGCACATAATTTTTTGACAGATGGTGTACATCAATCGAATCACACATCCACAAAGAATTAGACATGCGATACACCAAAGAGTATAAATTACGGTACGTTTAGTCATAAATTAAGGTTTAGCACAAAATATAATATAATATACGCACTTTCTTGAAATAAGGACAAATATTATAAGCGACCTATAAAAAAACCGGAGAATTATTCTAAATAAAAGATGAATTTAAATAACATACAAACACACCATTAGACAAAGGCCCTGAAAAAGTATACACAATGCAACAAAAATCATGTGCACAATCATTTATTAGGAACGTTTTTAATTATAAAAATATGCAATTTGAGGATATTCCAAGCACTTTAGCATATTTCACCTTTCCATGAGTAGAAGAGGAAAATATAGAAAAAAAGCATTGAAAAACGTAATTTATAAAAATATTAAATTTAAAGTTAATTATTTTTAGGTATCCTAAATTCTCAAAGATAACCCACACTCATGTATAACCTGCAATATGATATATGCTTAACATTGTGAACTCAGACTAAAAAAACTTGAAAACCCTTGTTGTGGACAGTTATAATATTAAAGCTGACATATTTTAAATTTAACACAAAATGTGATTTTTAAATTTTCTAGTCACATGAAATAAAATAAATCACGAGATATTTAAAATCGTTTAATTAAAGTTAAATATCCGCTATTTTTAATTGATTTATTTTCAACATTTGAAACGCAAAATTGTAACATAATATAAATTTTATGAATCACTTTTTAGGCTACCAGAACCTTAACTTGATTTATATAAAAAACTAAGATAACACTGGTTAATAAGATTTCTTTAATTACACATATTATAAATTAAATGTGTATAATAAATATTTGGGGCATTATACAAAATAGGAATTTTTTTCGTTTATTTACAAAATAAAACATTTTTTTTAAACCAGAACGTCAGTTAATATTGAAAGTTTTCAGATATAATTAATAAAATTAAAAAAAAACAGGAAGCCTCTTTAAATTAAATTTTTTTATTAATTTTTTTTGTCTTGCGTTTTACCAACATTGTTTGAGCGCATCTATTAAAATGTGTTTAAATTAATCGAAAAATAAAATGGTTTGCCGACGCCCATGTTCATTAGTAAAGAAAAATCAAGTTAACTCTGACGTATGCTTTATTTTATTATTCATTACATGTAGCTGCCAAAACTACCGCAACGTGATGTATTACACTGCGAAATATTAATTGTTTAATAATCTCACAGTTAGATACTATTACACAATAATGTCAGACACCTTTTCTTTGAATACAGAAATCAAATATTTTAAAAATTAAATTGATTTAATACATTTATCATAAATAAAATTTGATTCAATAATCACGATATTTTTAAGTTAATTAAACAATAAAAGAGGATAAATATTTTCTCTATATTTTTTTTTTTTTTTTTGAGCATTGTCTACCGGAGGTATCGATCAATACATTAGGGTTCTATGATTAAATAGGAATTATTGGTAAATGTAAGATCATTAGATCCGAAAACGAATGTACAAAATGTCTTTAAATAGTTTGGATATTAAATTGACGTTATGTAGATTGTAGTTGTTGTTTTCAAATGTATTAAATGGTTTAATACATATAATACATAATAATACATATCAATACATTTAATAATATTAATACTTTTTTAATTTAATTAATAGTTAAACATACATGGCAATGATTTAATTATAAGATAATGCCAATCAAACATTCTTTTCACGATATATTTCGACAGTTTTCCTGTCATAATCAGGTGGGATATAATAACTCATTAAATTAAGGATTTTAAACAAATTTATTAATTATTTTAAAAAAAATTATACTTAAATGAATATATTATTTTTTTAAAATTTTAGCATTTAAAATTTAATTTAATAATTTAAAAATTTTTTATTAATTATTTAATTTAATACAACAATCAATACATACAATATAAAAAAACCTATTTAAAAACTTATTTAAAAACACTATTTTAAAAACATTTTTTTAATTTTTTTATTAAATCTATAGCTTTTTCTATCGTGCACGAGGATGACAGGAAAACTCGCGAAATATATCTTAAAACGTATGTTTAAGAGACGATTCCTAATAATAAATATTATTATAAATATGTGTCAGATAATCTAGTAAATTAGAAAGAATAACATTAAATACAAATATGATTTTCAGCCTATTTATTGTTTTATTCTTTCCTACAAGTCACTATTTGAAAAATCACTATAATAAACAATGCGCGGTTTTGTGAGCACATATATCGATGATTATCCAATAAAAAATGAATATTTACACATTTGTGTAACACTTCTATAAGGAAACATACCATTGGCGACGCACAATTCTACATTTGATTAATTATCACCTTCCTATTGTCAAGAGAGGTTCTAATAATTTTATGTAACAGTAACATATTTATTACATAGAAATATAAAATAATGCACAATAAACATGATGATGAGCTGATTAATTATAAATTATGTTTAGAAAGAGAAAGACTGAACTAAAAATAAATCAAGCAGATCGAAAACAATTTAATGGTCACACATGGATTAATGACATACTCTACTTTTCTGAAAAGTTGAGTTGAATTCCCATAAAACATCCACTGAGTTTGGTCTTACTGAAAATCAACATTGACTGAATAACTGTTATTCAAGCAATTGGCACAACGAATATAGAGCCCATAAAACTTAACTAAATGGTAAAACACACCACAAATTCATAAAATTGTAAATTTCCTTATTCCATATTGTTGAGGATACCTAAATAACAACTTATAAAGAAATAAATAAAATTACCTGGGGGAAGATCGCCATGACAAACGGGACGATCTATAGAAACTCAGAAAAGAAAACGGAAGTGAAAAGAAATTAAAAATGAGAAAGAGAAAGGAAATAAAAGTTATCAAACAGGAAAATAAAAATCAAGGTCAGTACTAATTAATTAGTACAGAAAGGAAAAGGAATTTTGAAATCGGGGAAAAATGAAAACAGCAATATCCTTATCTCGACAGCTTGCCAGTGATAATAGAATTGATGGGAGAAGGCGGTCAAATAAAAAAGGGAAAACAACTTGACAGCTGTCAGAGATAAAAATGGGACAGTCGGGAAAAGCAGGAGAAGAAAAATGGAAAAACACTTGATTATCTGGAGTGCCACAAGAGAAGCGAACTATATAAGGGAAAACTGGTGAACATGAAATTAGAAGAAAAATTAAAGACAAAGTGACGCGAAATTAAAAACGATTTGGAAGACGATTTGAGAGATAAAATTATTGGGGGGAACTAGACGTTGGACGAAACGTTGTTAGACAAACGATTGCCGAAAATAATTGTAAAGGAAATAATTGTGGAGAATAATTATTGGAGAAGAGTTGAAGAAAAGAATTAGTTGAAAAATAAAATGAAAAGAAGTTATTTGATTATTTGAATAAAGTTGTAAAGAAAGTCAAAGAAAACAACCAGCTCAAAATTCCAGTTTAAAAACCAATCAGTAATTTGTGATCTTTTAATCCGGTGTTATACACAAGTGTTATTCCTCACCGAGTGTTGCAATAAGCATTGTATAGTCACCAAGCAGAGTGTTGAATTTATTGCCAGTGTAAAGTGAAAGTTATTTGTGATTAGCAATAAAGGTTTCTGTTGTCAAGTGTTATTTGTGAATCGTATAAAGACACGCTTGGAGTCAGAGTAACATTTAAAATTATCACCAACTCAATAACCCAACAATATGTTGAATACCTTGCTAGTCTAACTCTAGTTACGAAGCCGCACAAGAATTTAACGAATTCCCACCACATTCAATGTTATTTTTAAACGGACCTAAATGTGAAAAATTGAATTATATTGTCAATGCTGTGTTTCATCTCAAGTACATAATTTATTTTTAAATCGATTATTAGCGCCACATAAGATGAATTCCAAATTTTTTATTAAAACGAACCCACAATAAACGAAATTTAAGTTTTTACATATATATTTTAACAAGTGTGAAATGTTATCAGTAGTTAAAAAATGTTGATAAATAATCAACTTGAATTTACTGAACGGTCATAAATTGGCGATTTGCCAAGCATATTATTATTTACATAATGATAACAATTCTTATAAAAATAAATATTTTTTAATTAAAAAAATTTGATGAAATTATAAAAAAATAATTAATTAAATTAATTGAAAATCTACGCAATAAATAGTGATGAATAAACTAACCAATCAGAATTAAGTCAATTTCATTATAGATCAGATTTGATCATTAAATAATGAGAGCAGAATTACAATCAATTACCAAGCTTTATCGGGTATTTTCAAACCAATTTTACAAAATATAAATTTCAGAAAACAAACGAATGAATATAACTGACTTATTTCTTGAAGACTGGCCATTTTTCGAATCACGATTGTCGGATGTTTTTGGAATTTGCACCGGATTCGATTCTATAACAATTTCGGAATTACTATCGTTTGTTGATTCATGACGATTCTTTTCGAAATGCGGATCGTTTTTCGGTTCGACTCGACAAATATCTGCAAGGCCGCAAGTTATAACCACTGATGATTGACGATTGGAAAACAACGATGGATGTGTAACCGGACACGAATGAGCGACTAAATTAGTTTTATCGAGGTCTCTTGAAACGTGATCCAAATAGTTTGAAATTCTAACACAAACCATATCGAGTTCAGGGCTGGTTTGTAAAACTTTTCCTAGGTAAGGCTTGTCTTTGAAATTGACCCAAACTGTAGTTCCTTTAACAGGAAACATGAAGCGAGTTGGGAAGTGTTAACAACTAACTAAAACTGAACTAACAATTTGAAATATTAATAACAATACTCACTATTAACATCTCATGATATGAATAATCTTGATTCAATCATGTGATCAAGTGCATTGATAGGAATGATCTAATGAATGACTTTTGAATTCAAAGTTGTAGTATTAGTTTTACTATTAACAAATGGAATTGACAACTAAATTTGGTTGTAAATGCGTATCATATGACCAAAAAGTAGCACTAATAACTTAAGATTTCAAAACGAAAACAAATGAAAATTACTGTATGAAACTCAAACCTGGTCAATTCAATCCTTTAATAATTACGGCTTACCAAATCGAGTTAATTAGTGGGATTGGATATAGACATTTATCGGTATCGGTTATCTAAATATATAAGAATTGTCATACACCTAATTCCACATGTTCAAAGTCTCTACATGCACGTACGCAGGGGGGAGGGTTACTGGGGGTTTAACCCCCCCCCCCCCCATGATTCCAACAACAATATAAAAAACTATAATTAATAAATATATAAACTTTAAACAATTTAAGAAAAATTCCGAATACCGATATATATATATATACCCCCCCTCTATATATATAAAAATAATATATATAAACCCCCAATGGTTTCATCCTGCGTACGCGCCTGAGTCTCTATACATAGAAGATTATTGATTTTTTTGTTATATTATTGGAAATGGTTCTCAGTGGTGTTTGGTGTTCAGAAGGTGTTCAGTCCTTTTCCGTTCAAAGTAGTCTGTTATTCCTCATAAATGTGCCATGAAACTGTTTTGAAAAGGTTCTTTGATTTATCATTTGTCGACGACTTCTATTCCGACAACCATTCTTTTGAGTCGATGTTGACTGAAACTACATGAACATTATTTGAATTATTCAGAATAAAAGAGGGGGAAATGTAAAAATTTATTGTATCAACATTACCATATAAACCGATTTATACTTAACGTAAACATAACTCACGATTCCACAAGCTAAAAATTTTTAAACAAAATTTACGTATTCGTAATGAGCGCTGAAAAACAGAGCTTAAAAATGCAGCCCATGTATTCTCTGTCACTCGGGAATCAGTTGATGTATAATTCACAGGATTTTAGACTGGTAATATTTAGCTTTGCAATGAATAAATGCATTTAATATAGAAAGTGAGTGGTAGAAAAAATATACTGACACACACAAGCACAACATACACCTAATTTCACATGTTAAAAGTCTCTATAATACATGTTGGTGTGTTCATCAGTCGATGACTCACCATTTATGAGAGCGTTTATTTCATTTTTTCATTTCAATTAAATTTTATTTTATGGTTTTAGAAGTAAGTTTTTTAAATTTAAGTGTATTTTAAGACTTGAATTTTGATTTTATATAATTATGAGATCATTATTCAAGCTCTTAAATATCTTCACACAAAGGCGTTTGACTAGAAATATCTGATATGCTGTAAAATATTTTAATTATTTGTAATTAAATAAAAAAATATGGAAGTGTTTCCAAAGAAATATCTGAAAATCTAAAATAATATTAACTTCAAAAATATTTTATAAATAGATCTTACGATGTTTTGTCGTCCTTTTCTCGAAAACTCAAAGTTGAGTTGTCAGATTCAAAATCCAAATTTTTTTTCAGCCATGAATTTTAATAATTTAAAATTAATGATATATTAACAGTATGTTAATTACTTTCTATTTTCGGAATAAAAAAAGCTATATTAAATTTGCGTGTATTTTATATTATGTGTCCTGTGTTTGTATGTAAATTTATTTTTCTATCACTTTCTCAATTCCTATAATAAAACTTTTAACATCCGGAACATTAAATTTTTGCACACAGGTAAGTTTGTGTGTTCCTAAATTATAATTTTATCGATTTTTTTAGATTATAGAAACTTTTATATTCTGGATTTAGGTGTATAAAAACAAGGATTCGGATGCTTGGATATTGATTTATAATATTGCGGAGATTTCCTTCAAAGGAGAAATCAAGTTCACTAGAAGTCTAAGCATTTTCAGCCTAACTGGTCGCTTATCAAAAAGTTATTATTACTCATAAATAATCATTGTAATTATCATTGTTAGCCATAGAAATTCTGGTATTAATTGAATCCATTTAAAATCAAGATTTCTAATACGTTTTTTTATTTAAACACATTAGTATTTAAACAAATCACATTATAATATGTTTGAGAAGTTTCTATAAAAATTATTAATGCATAAGTAAGAATTTTAACATAGAGACAACATGCAATAATAATTTAATTTATATTTTAGAATAATTCACAATCATTAAATTTTTTCCTCGATTTTTGTAAAGATTCTTGTTTTTCGTTAAAAAACACATCTTTTTTGTGTAGGATGTCTAGACAAAATATAGTTTCCTTTTAAGGAACATACAAAAACAATTATGACTATAATCAAAATTGCACTTTGCACTTTTCTTGAACTTAAAAATCAATAATGCGTGATAACTCATTTGGCCAGTGGGGAGGGGTATATATGCGCAATCATTGCGCGATAAGTGGTCTATGATATTTGAGTATTTCTGACTATTGTCTAAAAATAGTCAGAAATTGCACTTAACACATCTCTTCCCACTTATTTGCACTTTAAAATCAATAACTGTATTTTTTTGGGCAAAATATTTTACTGCTTTTGTCTATAATCTAGAAACTAAAAAATATATCTAACTATAGTCTGAATTTGCTCTTTGCACATTTTTTGCACTTATTTGCACTTAATTAATAATGTTCGATAACTCGTTTGACCAGCGCGCGGAAACTCATTTTGCAAGATCGCAGCACTGGTGCTATTTTCTAGGGGGTATATGTGCGATAACCGATAGTAACTATTGGTTTAATTTATTTATGTGTAACTTACTTACACAAAATATGTTCCGTAAAAGATGATTCATACTTTATTTGTTTATAACAGATTAAATTATTATGACATTACCCGAGGAATAACTCTACTCGTATAATTCCCAAATACTTAACATTCACCTTAACAATCATCTGACTCAATAATCTGGTAAATTGAATTGTATATCCTTGGCTTTGACTTGAATTTATTCAGTATACTTTAAACCTTTCTTATTGAACAATATTTTAATGCACTGCTTTTTCTCTTCTTTCCAATTTCTAATTTTTCACTTTTAATTTTTCTAATTTTCTCTTCTGTTTAATTCTGAATTATTTCTCGACATTCTTTAAATTTTACACTCGACCGCTAATTTTGATTCCATTAAGAGGATCTTTGCATTTATATTCTGCACTTGTCCATCACTTGTGATAATTCATTTTTTCATCCCTGTTTCTTCATAATTTGTACAGCTTCTGGGTTATCACTGACAGTTCGGCACTCGAGATAATTTTTCATTTTTTACATTTCTGCTTCTAGTATGTTCTATGCTTTTATTCAACTCCCGTGTGGCCCTCGAGAGTTCAGGACTCAGAATAGTTTGTCATTTTTTCCATTTCTGCGTCTGGCCTTTTCCATACTTTTTTCTATTTCGCACTTTATCTCTGAAAGTTCGAAGACGCCGATTTTGTTTTCGTTTTCGAATTTTGGAATTCCTTTTGCTTTCTTGTCATTATTATTTATAAGTGATCTTTCTCATCTTTATTGTTGAATTTATTTGGTTTTGTTATACCTTCCTCATTTCTCATTTTTTTCCTTTCTGTTTTCTTCTCCAAGTTTCAGAATGCTATCTAATGCTATCTAATTATTTATAATATTATTTATTATTTAGGTATCCTCAACAAAATAAATAAGCCGGATATTTATGTAATATTTTTTATTACTATATTTCCTAGTCGATTTCAAGGGTTATTCAACTTTTACAAATTTATTTAGAGATATAAGTAAAATCAAATTTTTTTAAAATCTATAACAATTTTTAATTTTACAGTTAAATTTCTTTAATTTCTTTAAAATCAGATCAATATATTTTAAATTTAACATGAATTTTCGGCATAATTTTTTCAATTGGTTGCAGATTAATCTTAATTTATTTATTTAGAAAAACAAAAAATATTTTCAATTAATTTTATTGGATAATTTTATTAAATAAGAAAAGGAAAATTAAGAAGTTGTAATGCTTTTCGAGCTGAATTTTTATGAAATAATTTTTAGTGCCTTAATGGTGACAGCAAGATTTTTTCTCTTGATTTAAATATTGTTTTCAATGATCAAATGGTCATTTTTGTTAATTACAATTAATACAACTATTTTTGTAATTAATAAATTAGGTTTTGATCTGGTTTATTAATTGCGTTGGTTTTGGTTCAGTAATAAAGAATAAATGAGCAAATTAAGTTGCAAATAAAACGCTATAAAAGTACTGCTTGCATTACAAATCATTCTCAAGTCTACTAGAAAAAAACAAGAACGAAAATGTCAAAATTAGAATTAACTCAACAAATATTGGGAACCGAATATCCCTCTTCATTTTTCTGTGCAATCTGTCGACAACTGCTGGAAAATCCATCAAAAACCGACTGCGGTTGTAGAACCTGTCAGAAATGTTTGGTAGGGTTCATTGCAAATTCAATAAACAAGAATTGCCCAAAATGTAAATCGTCAATTCTGTCCAACGCGGATGTCATAATCCGAGACAACGCATCCAAGCGGGAAATGTCAAAAATCAAAATGAAATGCTTAAATGAAGGTTGCGTATGTGTTTTGAGATTATCAAATCTGAGAAGCCACATGAATGAATTCTGTTCTTGGTCAAATTATCAATGCTCTGACTGTGGTAAAGAAATGAAATTAGCGGAAAAAGAAAATCATTTATCCAATGAGTGTCCAATGAAACTGGAAATGTGTGTTCATTGTCAAATTTATTTTCCATTGCGGATATTGAAAAGTCTACACCAAAATCATTTAAATATCACTGAAAGATTGTGCTCTAATTGGTCTGGCGAGTGTCCTTATCAGTGTTCTTCAACCTTTTACAATTCGTTGAAACTCCACTTTTCAGAATGTCCTTTGGTTGAATTACTTTGCCCAATATATGATTGCGGCCAAATGTTTAAACGGATGGATTATTACGACCATGTAACGAACTTTGAGCATTGATAAACATAAAAATCCTTTATTTACAATTATTTCAATGATAATAATAATAATAATAATAATATAAACAGCACAAACTTTGTGATACCCAGTGCAAATCCCAATAATAGACTAGTTTCGAGCTTTTGGCTCTCATCATTACTATGCAGGTGACGCCAAGATTTCTCTTCGCGTCAGGTAAGTCTACAATATTGTTGATTCAGCTTCATTGCATAGTTTCCCTGGTACACTGAAAATCACATACTTGCTTATTAGCTTGGTCAAAGAAAATCTGTAAACTTGTAAACATGACCTATGAAAAATCATATTCACCTCTACAGATCAAAAAATTAGTCGATACACAGAAACTGTTTACAAATGCATCCGATTACCTTTAGCGTAGTACCAATGAAAACCAAAAGCTCGAAACTAGTTTACTGCTGGGATTTGCTATTGATTTTTTGCTTTCCTATTTTCTTCTACAAGTTTCAGAATGCTATTTCAATCACCCTATCGGTTTTCCCCAAATTATTCTAATTATTTATAATATTATTTATCATTTAGGTATCCTCAACAAAATAAATAAGCCGGATATTTATGTAATATTTTTTATTACTATATTTCCTAGTCGATTTCAAGGGTTATTCAACTTTTACAAATTTATTTAGAGATATAAGTAAAATCAAATTTTTTTAAAATCTATAACAATTTTTAATTTTACAGTTAAATTTCTTTAATTTCTTTAAAATCAGATCAATATATTTTAAATTTAACATGAATTTTCAGCATAATTTTTTCAATTTTTTGCCGATTAATCTTAATTTATTTATTTAGAGAAACAAAAAGTATTTTCAATTAATTTTATTAATTAAGAAAAGGAAAAATAAGTTGTAATGCTTTTCGAGCTGAATTTTTATGAAATAATTCTTAGTGCCTTAATGATGACAGCAAGATTTTTTCTCTTGATTTAAATATTGTTTTCAGTTTATAGTGTAATTTTCAGTGTAGAAATAATGATCAAATGGTCATTTTTGTTAATTACAATTAATACATCTATTTTTGTCATTAATAAATTAGGTTTTGATCTGGTTTATTAATTGCGTTGGTTTTGGTTCAGTAATAAAGAATAAATGAGCAAATTAAGTTGCAAATAAAACACTATAAAAGTACTGCTTGCATTACAAATCATTCTCAAGTCTACTAGAAAAAAACAAGAACGAAAATGTCGAAATTAGAAATTACTCAACAAATATTGTATAATTTTAAACAAATTTTCAGCGTTGAATAAAATATTTTCAAAACCATTTATTAAAATTTCAATATTTAAAATATATTTATTTAAAAGTTTTTCATTAATAAAACTTCTTTTTTTAAAAGCTATTTAAATTTTTAATTCAAAAATTTCAACTTAAAAAATCCAATTTAAAAATTATTAAAAAGTTATTTTAATAAATCATTGAAATATTAAATTCTCAGCTGAACACACCTCACACAGAGCATATAAAAGAATTGATGAAATTTAATTTATGGCGATAACATTTTGTCATGTAATTATGACATTAATAATTGTATCTTAGTGATAATACACAATATCTTTGGTATAAAGTACCTGATAAATAATTTTAAAATAAATTTAGAAAAATCATAAAATGATACATTTATAATGATTATAGATGCATTTCAGATGTTATCGATCAATCAAACTGAACACGTGTATGGACGATTCATATATTTGTTTAACATAATGGTAGGGAGAATCTTTCATTTTTGGATGTTCCTCTTTTCGATAAATTTGCTATGCTTCACCTTTCCCTAGCAACCGCGCATAATTATTTTATTCGACCTCTAACGCCCATTGCATGCAACGTTATTAGCTCCTCCATAAGAACTGCTAATGATCCGACGAGCCTCTGGGTTCATATGCTACCGTAGGTATAGGGCCCATTTCTCTTGTTCCCTTATCATTTTAAATTTCACTGAATCTCCTAATTGTTATCGTCTACTTTGAACTACCCTGTTCAAATCTCTTCTGCAAATGACTTTCAAAGATTTCGAAAAAGTACGAGATAATATGATAAATGTTTTCTGTCTAATCATTGGCGATTACGTTAATATATTTTATTAATTGTTATTCAATGTAAAAGATATGGATTTTTATAGTTGCTATGAATTTCGTAGCTCAACTCGATTTCATTTTATTTATAATTACTCTAATATTACAAATCTCTTGACTTCCAGATGAAAGGAGTATCTCAACATATTGTTTAACATAAGCTTCTCTCTTTAAGTTTTCTACTCCTCAATTCTCTTCAGATTCTCCAAATAAACGTCGGCGTATTTTCTCCTGTTTTCCTCTGATTCCAATCTTCTTCAAAATTTTCTCCCATAATTATGTCTCAAATTTTCTCTCGTAACTGGTCTGTCGTAACTTTTTGTATTTTCCTTTTATACCTAGTCACTTTGTGGCACTTAATTTTATCTTTAATTTTTTATTTTTTCTCCAACATAATTCCCCGACTTTTTCCTGCAATATAGTTATCTTCAACAGCTGTCAAGATATTCTAGTTTTCCTTTTTTGCCGCTCCGGCCTGTTTTTTTTTCGTTCCTGTTATCTCTGACAAGCTGTCAAAATAATTACATTGTTGTTATTTTAGTTTTTCCCGATTTCAAATTCCTTTTTCTTTTGCACTAGTTAATTAGTAATGACCTTTATTTTAATTCCTTGTTCGTTTCTTTTCTTCGTATTATCTTTCTCATTTCTTTTTACTTCAGTTTTCTTTTCCAAGTGCCCATAGGTAGTCCCGTTTGTCATGACGATTTTCCCCCAAATAATTTTATTTATTTATTCGTAAATTTGTTATTTAGGTATCTTCAAATTTTAAAGTTAGGAGTATTAAAAAATGCTGATGCCGCTCAAGAATTTGGAAAGTAAATATTTAAAGAAGCGACTTTATCGTTGGATGCTTTTTATTCACTTTTCGAGTAGATACGAAAAAACCTGTAGAATTTCTACAATACAATCTAAATTATTTGTATTTATCGTAACTATGAAAAACATAATTAATAACTCCGAAAATTTATTAATTATAAAATTATGATATCGATATCTGAAATCCCATCTGAAGGTGATAATGATTTGGCTGGATGAAAAGTTTCTTCTGAATTGTTAGTACAAATTTTATTGGTAAGCTTTATCCCTTCTTATATTCTTGTTTATCTTTATTTCAAACGTGCTTATTTTTCTATTCTGATTATTTAAACAAGTGGTTTGTTTTCTATATATCTTTTAGTACATTATAATATAATATATCTATATAAATAAATAAATATGCAAATATCTATAAAGTTGAGGCAATATAGTATTGTCGAATTATTTTTATATTTACGGTAAGTTTATATTTTTTTTATATTTATTTTGTTGTCAAGACTTTTTAAAGTTTTGGAAAATTTTCGGTTTGGGATATTTTGGGAAATTTATTTTTCGGAAATGTTTGAGTTGAGAAGATTTATTCTGTAAATTTCCTATATTGTTGATTTCTTGTAATAAAATAATTTTCATAATAAAATAAAAAATAAGTTGATATTTTTCATAAATTTTTTAAATACAAAATTTATTTCTACAAGTATTTTTAACCTATATAAAAGAGATTTCCCAAGTATTTTAAGTTATTTGTTATGTTGTTGTTCACCGTCTCACCACGTGTTAAACAATACGATTATAATTCTATAATATAAGAGTGTCTGACTTTGGTAATATATAAAAGTTGTTATATTATGGCGTTAACTACATTTTTAATTTACAGACTTTTGTATATACACACCATATATATTCGTTACCTACATAAAATTCTGAGTTGACCAAGATATTTTCTAGGCGGAGATCCAACAGTGACACCTTTCATCTATTAATAACAAATACAAAAATTAAAGGTATCATAAAATGAAATGAAAAATAATCAAAAAAATGTCTATATTTAAAAAAAACCTCAAGCAGAAAACTGTTGCAAATGGTAGTTATGAACACTTCCTTTCATTATAGAAATATTTCTATTATATTGAGCTTTTGAATTCAATTCTGTTGCAGAATCTTTATTTCCGTAACCTCCTCCTCCTGGAGTTTGAAGTTTCAATATATCGCCTGGATTTATTTCTAATGATACTTTGCCTCCAACATCAATTTTTCTTGAAGGTCTTTCCGATTTGATTAATATATTTAAACCTTTTTCACCAGACTCACCATTTTCTAATCCATACGGAGCAAATACTCTTCGTTCAGTTAACAAACTTAACATCATTTTACTTCGAAATTTCAACCATCGTTCAACGCCATCGCCGCCGGTAAATTTACCAATTCCACCAGTGCCATGTTTCAATGAAAACCTCTCGAGAATTACTGGATAACGACTTTCGAGAATTTCCAAATCAGTAATACGAGTATTTGTCATGTGCGTATGAATTCCACTTCGACCATGCCATGACGGTCCAGCTCCTGATCCACCAGCTATCGTTTCATAATAACCAACATCTTCGTCCCCAAAAGTGACATTATTCATACAACCCTGGGATGCTGCACAAGCTCCAAAAGCCTTAAAAATAACATCGACTATTCTTTGAGAAGTTAGCACGTTACCACCAACAACAGCAGCATCTTCGGTTGGATTTAAAAAGCTATCTTCAGGTATTATTACCTAAATCGAAAAATCGAAAAATAGAAAAATATTTGTCTTTAGAAGAATCTTTTTTCAAATAATTATCTTTAAACTATTTTTATTTTATTATTTTTTTTAAAATACTGTTTTCGAAGGTGGGACATACATCCCCGAGAGGAGTTATAATAGATGCTATAAAAAACAAATTAGACGTTTCCATTTTTAAGAATAAATTGATTGAAGAAGACAAAAAGACACTACGAAAGAGAGGTAACTGTTATTGTTTTGATTTAATGTCGATTAATTATTTAAAATTGAATGTTCTGAGAATCTAATTTTGTATGCGATTACAAATACAAAAATATTAAAATTGTTGAGGATACCTAAATAATGAATAATAATAAATCATAAATAAATAAAATAACCTGGGGGAAAACCGATAAGGGGATTAGGATATCACTCTGGAACTTGGAAGAAAACAGAAGAGAAAAAATTGAGAAATGAGAAAGGAGGAGCAAATAAAAGAAATCAGACAACAAAGTAGGAGAAAGGTCATTGCTAATTAATAAATGCAAGAAAGCAAAAAAGAATTCCAAAATGGGAAAACAAAAACAAATCGGCATCTCCGAACTTTAAGAGATAACGTGGGGAAAAAAGTATGGAAAATGCTAGAAGCAGAAATAGAAAAACTGACAAACTATCCTGAGTGCCGAACTATCAGTGATAATACAGGAGCTGCACAAACCATGGAGACAGGAATAATAAAAAAGAATTATCAAAAGTGACAGCCAAGTGCGGACTATAAAAGCAAAAGTATTCTTGATGGAATCAGAACATTTAGTAGTGGAGAAATTTTAGTAGTCAAGATATACACCCATACCTCGCTTTACGGCCTACATACGTTCCACGAAACTTGGCCGCAAAGCGAAAAGCCGTATAAGAAATCGAGATTGCGCTTGCGTAAGATTGGCAACATGTAGATATATCGACATCGAAAAAAAGTTTTTTTATGCCGTTATAGCGAAACATTTTAGGCCGTAAATCGAAAACGTGCCTTAATTAAAGAGGGCCGTTATAGCGAAATGCTGTATAGCGAGGTATGGGTGTATTAGTAATCGAGAAAATAATTCAGAATCAAGCGATCGAGAACATTTGAGAAATTGGGAATTAGAGAAATTAGAAATTGAAAAGAAGATAAAATATTGGAACCAAACGGTGTGACAAAATTGAGTATAATAAGGTTTAAAGCATACTGAATAAATTCAAGTCAAACAAAGGAGAATTCAAGTCAATTTACCAAATTATTGAGTCATATCAGATTGTTAAGTATTTGGGAATTATACGAGAATATCATTATAAAAATAGAGTACTGTTTGTTTACTATGCTGATTTTGAATGTTGGAATTGGGAAAATAATGAAAGAATAGAACAAAAAGGATTTTGTGATGGATTATATATACAAAGTAAACATCCTGAATTAATTAAATCAAAATACTATTAATATTATGGAGAAGATGCTGTGGAAAAATTTTCAGAAACTATTGGTGTATTAAATGAAATATTCAATATAATATTTAAATTTAATTTCCCAGTAGATTTGAAAGATAAAGATAATTCAACAATTTGTTATTATTGTAAAAAATAATTCACTAGAACTGATGTAAAAGTTCGAGAGCACGATCACATTTAAAGAAAAAATAATTACAGAGATATTGCACAAGAATCATGTAATTTGTGTCAGTCGGCGCAGATGGAGTAGCATCTATGTTAGGTCACAAAAGTGGACTTAAATCTCGAATACAACGTGTGAATCCTTCAATAAAGTGGATTCATTGTATTATACATCGAGGAGTATTAGCTGCGAAACAATTAAATGAAGATTTAAATTCTGTATTAAAAATAAGTGTTAAAGTAGTAAACTTAATAAAATCAAGATCGCTGAATTCGCGCCTTTTTAAAGTGCTATGCCTTGATATGGGATCTATTTTCACTATATTATTACTTCACACAGAGATTCGCTGGCTGTCACGTGGAAAAGCATTGAATAGAGTTTTTACGCTAAGAGCAGAGATTACCATTTTCCTAAGAGAAATAAACTCCGATTATGCACAATATTTCGAAAACGAAATATGGCTTTGTAAATTGGCATATCTCTGTGATGTTTTCGATAAACATAACGACCTAAATCTTCAATTACAGGGAGTTAATTCAAATATATTCAGAACACGTGATAAAGTAAATGCATTCAAGAAAAAAATATTGTTGTGGAAGACAAATGTGGTAAAAAATGGAAATTTTACATCATTTCCACAGCTTATTAACTTTGTAGAAGAAAATGAAATTGTTTTAAGTGAAAATTTGAAAACGACAATAATCACACATTTAGAAAATTTAGAATTAAGTTTCGAACAATATATTCCTAGTTTGGATGAAGAGGAATATAATAAAAAGCTTTGGGTTATAAATCCTTTCAATGATAAATTTATTGAACAAGCCGGAATTTCAATTGTCATGAAAGAAAAACTAATGGAGCTTTCTGTGGATTCCACAATGAAAATGGAAGAAAATGTGTCAACTTTTTGGCAAAAAATTAAAAATGAATACATCGAATTGAGAAATGCAGCTCTCATAGAACTTTTACCATTTCCAACAAAGTATTTGTGTGAGGCTAGTTTTTCCGTTTTAACGGAATTAAGAAATAAAATTCGAAATAGGTTATGTCCTGAAAATGATTTAATTTTAGCTTGCAGCACCATTAAGCCAAGGATTGAGCTTCTAGTTGCAGCCAAACAGGCTCATTGTAGCCATTAATTTTTTTATTTTTTATATATAAAAAAACTAATAAAAAGTTATTGTTAGTTGTAAAAATTGTTGTTTTAGTTATATTTACATAATAAAATTTTACTAGGGTACTTCAAAATTTAATAAATTACGAAAGGGTACTTTACGTAAAAAGTTTGAGAAACACTGCACTAGATGACTTGAATGCGTTAATTTTAAGGCCATAATATCAAGCCATTTTACATTGTAATTTTATTAAATTTTAATTTATAAATTTTACTATAAATTTGTAATTAATTAATTATTATAAAAACTTCTTTTGATTTTAACCTCTGATTTCTTTTCAATTGGTATTGTATTTATAAAAAAATTGACTTTGAATCAGTAAAGATATCGATGTCTTTTGATATTCACGAATTTTCGGACAGCCCATTTCAAGTAATTTTGATCATCTGTGGATGTGTCTGATAGAAAATATGGTCAATCAGGATCTATAGTTTCCAATTTTAGTAAAATACTTTTTGTCAGAGGATAACAATCAAGCTTTTTTATTGTGGTTTGAAATACAAGAAGGTGGATGATATTTATTCTTCTACTACAGAAAGACGGTTCTCAACAATTCACAGAGAAGTTAAAGAATTTCGATAATGGCATAATACTCAAATTAATCAATTCAAATTATATAACATACTTTAATTGGTTTGAGACACCCTTGGTTCAGTGGCACATCATGTCCCACCATGCACCTTAGACAGTATATTAAGCATGAGTGTATAACAGCCGAAGGGGTATTCAGATTGCCAGCTGTCTGTGAAAAATTGAAATAGTTAATTCCATACATGTGATTGGAAGAGTATTAATGGAGGTGAAATTGAATACTTACTATAGTAGGAAGAAGATTAAAAGATAACAAAATTAGCTATCATCATGAGCATTTATAATGATGAAAGCTAGACGTGAAATGAAACCTCTTAGTTACTGTTGTGATTATAAACATTAATCACTCAAATTATTTTAACAAAAAATTTAATTGTTTTTATAATATATTCGTTTATACTGTTATTTATTTTTGTAATAAATAAATGTTTAGTTTTGTTTTTATAAAAAACAATCATAATTTTTAAATTTAATACCTAGCGAATTTTCTATCCAACTTCCCCAAACCCCGTTATTTACATGTTAAGATAGCCTCGTTTAACGCTGTTTCGCATTACGCTCTACTTTGATGGAACGTATCCACCGCGTTAAACGGGGTCTTACTGTATATACAAAGCTTGCCAATCAGGTTTCTTTAGAAATTATATCAGTTCTTTCGATGGATAAATCAAAAGATCAGAAGAAGTTTTTCAAGACAACAATGTAATTAATGATCATATACTTACATCTCGTGTCACCTTCTCTAACGATTCCAAATAATAATATTCCGAATATTTCAAAAATCTCGTTTCAGTAATCAACATAAAATTTTATTCCCTTTTTTTAAATTCTCGAAATGTAAAAGACTCGTTAGTCGCTGATTTTTCGTCCCAAATGATTTTTTTTCAATTATCTTTATCTTCAGTCATTTGTAGACTCTATCTCTATTTCGTATTAAATATAAAAACAAATATTGATCGATAGTCCAAAAAATGAAGATAAAGATTATTGAAACAAAGATCAATAATGACAAAAATAAAAGATTATAGGGAAAAAGTATAAAAAAGTTTAAGGATAAAGGAATTTGACAAACTGGAAATATAAATAAAAGCCTGATAGAAAAGAAGTCATTAATAAAAATAATTACTTGATATCCTGATCCTGTGAAATCAAATACTGCACTTCTTTCATCATTATCTATTGATACTTTCAATTTGATTTTTGTTCCTGTATCCATGAAATCTTCCGCAGACAATTCGCTAACTCCATATTTTGCGAATGTTGCTTGCCCGATTTCTTTGAGCATGCTTCTAACAGCAAGCTCTGCATTGTCCTTGACAAAGGTAAAATATTATAACAAATATTATACAGGTAAAATATTATGTCTTATGTCTTAAATGTTGATTCAGGTTGTTACGAAATTACGCTCATTATCTTCGACTATACTCTTTATCTTCATTTCTTATCAGACTATTGATCAATATATTTTATGTAAGGAAATTTGAAAATGACAATAGACCGAAGAATAAAAATTTTTACGGGTGACTGAATATATTGTTTAGTTTCAAATATCAAGGAATTATTTTATTTTCTGAATTTTGTCAATTTCAAAGTGCTTTCAAGTATGCGCTTTTGATACTTATTAAGTTTCCTATTACATGGTAAAATAAATAGAATTTATATTCTTATTTATTAACTTTATTCATGAATCATTTGTGATGGAGTATGGAACTAATAGAAATGTAAGTGAGATTTTTAGATAATCAGCTACCTAAAGAAATTTGTAGACTTTAAATAAATTAGTTAAAAGATAATTTTAAAACCAGATACGTGCATATATGTATAAATTTCATATTCCTTTATTTTTCATTGAAAACACTGAAAAGAAATTGATAATTGATAATTGCAAGAAAGATAAAAAACGAAACAAATCAATTGATCACCAATAGAATGATTATATCAGCGTTTGGCTGTACGTAATATTTTTGGTTTGTACTTTTACATAGGCACCATCGAGCTTATTAAAGTGTATTATCGAGTATATTAAAGAGGCGTTAGTAACTTTTGTAGAATGGATAATTCAAAGCCCCATAGTTCACTGTGGAAATGAAGTTTTGATCTGAAAATAGCTGTGTTGACCTATAAATTTCAAATAGAATAGTTGTACAAATTGCTTGGCAATTTTGTGACGCCAAAAGTTTCCGTTGGATAGTTTTTATTGTTTTTCACAAACATATTTTTCTATGGTCAATAACCACAACAAACTTTTGGTTAAACTAAGCCAATTTCCGACTTTATTTTCTCATTGCAGAAAATGTAATGAAAAATGTGAAATATCTATTAGCTAGGATGCTTTTTGTATTTATAGTATCCATAATTAAAGTTCTAAATATTTTATTAGTTCAGATAATTTCCTTCTCAGTAATATTAATCAAACGAAATCTACCGAGGAAATTCTTTCATTAATGCATAAATAAGGAATTCAACAAATAGCGTCAATCAACAATATGCATTCACACAATCTTTAATTAAATTATTATTAATTTAATTAATTTTGCTAATTAATTAACTTAATTACATTTTCACTAATTAGTACAATATATTTATTGAAAGCGACACCAAATTGATTGACCATAGAAATATCTGCTCCAGAGTCAAGGCTTTGAGAGTCCATGAGAGCTTTGGTACCTGATCTTGCGATTGTACCAATATTGTTGATGAGTTCAGTTTTGGCCATATCGACTACAGTATTGTACAATATCAAAGTGTTGGAATCTTTATCTGGAATAACTTTAGATCCCTTTGGCCATCCAAGACTAATGGGTCAGTAAAGCTCTTGTAACGAACTTTATCAAGGGCATCACTGACATTGGAAATCAATCCTCTAAGGAAGATTTATTTGTTTGGATAGAAGGTGTTAATGATCGAACTTATCAACTGAGAGATCTCAGTTTGGAAACCAATGGATTCAGCTTCACGAATGTTTGAGATTTTTTAATAGATTTTTAATGAGAATTAGCAGTGGCGATGTTCGAAAGAAGCATGAATGAATTAAGCGAATTTTTTTTGAATATTTAAACAATCATTTTAATTTAATTAATTCAATAATGAATTATAAATTTAATTATTAAATTGATATATTTTTTAAGTTGAAAGTCAAAGGCACTATAACTATATCTAACATATGTTGCAATCGACAGTTGAAACAGACAATTCAGGTAGGGAGGTTGCCTTTTTGTTTTTTCACACATTCCTATTATGATCATGTTATTTTTACTCTTGACAACGAAGTAGTTATTAAATATTATGTCATTAAGACATTAAGACATTCAATTTTATAGATTGAAAAAACATTGTAAATACTAGAGGCTTCTAAATTCAAAAAAACACAGGAAGTTCAACATTAATCGTCCAACAATAAAATAGATAAGATAAAACGAAACATACATTTGAAATTATGGGAAAGCAATAAAATACCTGAATATATCCCATATAAGACTGGACAACATCAAGTCCATATTCATCAATTAACTCTGAAACCAGTTGGCGACCCTATAGAAATATTGTTTCAGGAAAACGTGAGATATTAATTGAAGCAAAAACCTTTTCGTTAGCCGCAACTTGGGCTCTTAGATCACTGATATTATCAGATATGTTTCTAGATCCGCTACATCCAGGGTATCTCGATGGATATTGAAGAGCCTCAATAACCTCTAAAATTTGATATTTTAATTGATATTTAATCTTGATATTATCTCATACCCTTTTCTTGAAAAATGCCATTTTTAACTAGAAAGAAAGTTTTAAATACGGCACCTTCTTCGAAAATACTTTTCGAATGTGGTGGCATTGAACCTGGTGTTGAGCCACCAATGTCTGCATGATGACCTCGATTTGCAAGAAAAAATATCGGTTGATCGTAGCCTTGTTGAAATACAGGTGTAATCACAGTTAAATCCGGCAGGTGGCTTCCTCCGGTTTGAGGATGGTTGCTTAAAATGACATCACCGAGTGAAAACTTATTATTCAAATATCTCATTTGATACTGAACAGTTCCTTGCATGGCACCCAAATGCACAGGAATATGAGGAGCGTTAGCTACTAGTCCTCCATCAGGTCCGAATAAAGCACACGAAAAATCCAAACGCTCCTTAATATTTGTCGATATTGAAGTTCGTTGTAACACTCGACCCATTTGTTCGGCTATACTCATAAAACGATGTGAAAAAATACTCAATTGAACTGTGTCATATTCGGTTCTTTGCTCCAAATGACAGACACCAGTTCCGATTTGGATATCCATGTCTCCATCTTCATTGACACCAAATACACAATCCGGTTCCACAACAATAGTACAGTTCTTATCAATGATAATTGCTGGCCCGGAAATAAATAGGTTTTTAGGAAGTTTTTCTAAAAGGTAGACCGCTGTGGTTATGTATCCATTGTCAAAGTAAACATCAACGAATTCTTCCCTTTTCAAATCGTTTGAGTCTAGATCAGATAAATATTCACTTCTGATGATTTCAATTCCTGATAATCCTGACCCCCTAACTCGAATATCATCAATTATAATGTCACGATTCTCTAAAATGAACCCAAACTCTGATTTATATCTACTAATAAACTGAGCTAACAAAATGGTCACACCTGTCCTTCAAATGGATATCAGTATTACCAGTCACCATCAAGGCACAGTCTGTACCTTTGTATCTCATATTTAAAAAAGGTTCAATCTGGATGTTATGTTCTTTAAATCCTTGAGATTTCAATTCGTCAATGCAAATTTCCTGAAGGTTTTCAATTCTTTTAATAATTTTCAAAAAGTTATTCGAGTTATAAAGCAACCCACAAGGTTCTTGATGTTCACATACAACGTCAGCTAAAGCTAAGCCAAATGCTGATAAAATTCCACTAAATCTATGTATGAAAACTTTACGCATCCCCAACTTTCGAGCAATCGAGCAAGCATGTTGTCCACCAGCTCCTCCAAAACATGCTAATATATGTTTTGATGTGTCATAACCCTTGCCTTGAGTAAGGGATCGTATTGGTCTGCACATACTCTCATTGGCAACGTGAATGAATCCCAGCGCCACTTGTTCAACTGACATCGATTTAAAATCTTCGCCTTTGATACTTCTGTTGAAATCATTGACCTCTTCGGTGATATTCTTCATGGCCTCATAGGCTGCATCAAAATCAATTGGTTGGTTTTCTTTAGGACCAAATATTTTCGGGAAATATTTACAGAGTATTCGGTTGAGGACTAAGTTTGCATCAGTGACAGTTAAATAACCACCTTTCCTATAGCAAATTGGACCAGGGTGAGCCCCTGCTGATTCCGGGCCAACTAAAAATATTCCATCGGATTTCCTAAAGAACAACCTACTTCCTCCACCAGCCGCTACTGTGTTTATATCCAACTGGGGAGATTGGATAGGAATTCCAGCAGTTACTGATTCATAAATATGTTCTAAATGACCTCCGTAGCGACTAACATCAGTTGATGTTCCTCCCATATCAAATCCAACAATTGGCTGGCTTTTTTCTGAATTAAAAGTTGTTTTAGCGTATCCAATAACTCCACCAGCTGGGCCAGACAAGATAGCTTTGAACCCAAGAATTTGCTCATTGGTGATAATCCGCCGTCTGATTGCATAAACAGTATTGGAGAATTATCATCCAGTCCAATGAAACCCTCTTTAAAACTATCTATATATTTTTTTATGCATGGAGTCAAATAGGCGTCTGCAGTAACCGTGAGACCTCTTGGCACCAACTTTATCATGGGCATAATCTGTGATGATAAGGATATTTGTTTAAATTTTAAATCTTCCGCTATTTTTCCAATCTTTTCTTCATGAAATGGATAAATATATGAATGCGCTAATGCTACAGCTATGGATTTGATTCCAGAATACAACAATTTTTGAAGATCATTTCGTATTTTACTTTCATTGAGAGGAGTTCGAACAATAACCTAAATTACGAAGATCGGATCAAACTAAATGTATCATAAAGTAATAGTCATAAGACTATCAAGAATTAATCTTCTTCAATTTTGATGTGGATGTTGTTCCGTCCAACAAGGAATATTATTAGAGTATTATAGAACAAACCAGGAAAAGAAGAAAGGAAAACATTGTGATTTGCATTAGATGTAAAGACAGCGTACTAATTTACACTAGTGGCATTTCAGAATTGTAGCTTCATAACCCTTCCATGTTTTCCATACGACCATGATTTTGTCTCATTTTATTTCTATCTACTTAACAACTTTTCAAGCAACATCTATGAAGTCGGCATTTCACATTACAAAAAGATTAAAAAGAATGCAATCGTTAAAGTTTTCAAAAAACGACAGACGAATTTCTTTAAAGAACTCTATTCTGAAGTGTGTTTTTATAAAATCTTAGAAATTTGCAACGATTTCATTCGTCTTTAGTAATAATTTTTTAATATTTTTATCATATATATTTTCATTTAAAATACATTTATGTTCTTTATTAAATTTCTTTTTTAAATAAAATGAAATAATTAATTATGTAGAAGAAAAACCGAAATTAATGAATTTTCAAAGAAAAGAAGAACATAGGATAATGACGATGTTGTGAGATATGTACAGGGTTACGAATAAATTTAAAGTCACAAAGGAAATGGATAATAACAAAGGTAAAGAACTAATTAGAGTCAACAGAAACGTCGAAGTAAACAAAATATGATAAGGAAATAAATTGTTAATTCAAAGTAAATTAGATATTATAAGAACTTCTTTTGATTTTCACCTCTGATTTCTTTTCGTTTTTAATTGACATTATATTTATTAATAAAATTGACTATAAATCAGTAAAGATATCGATGTGTTTTTCATAGTCAATTTTTTAATAAATATAATGTAAATTAGATATTGTCATTAGAAATTTTGATAATAAATTGAATTTTTCATAAATGTTAGATCTGAAAGTATTTTCCTTGTAAAAAGATTATGTACCAATAGCGTGAAAAGATTAATTAAATAAAAAGCAGTAATTCATAAAAACCGCCTATAATATAAAAAAATAATCAATAAATTATATTATAAGAAATATACAAACTCACTTGCGTGTTGAAAATTCATTAGCATTTACACCTGCCAATTTCTTTATATATACCCCTTCAAAATACAAATGCGGCTCATTTTCATTTTTTTTGTCCCTTTAGAGGTTCAGGCAATCAAGTATCCCATTATAATTGCAACACAGTCCTGATTGCACAAGTTACCTTTTTGTAAAAATGAAATCATTTATATTGAAAATTCTTGGATCCGAGTTATATAAATAGAAGTTTTGAATATATTATTGGAAGTCATTTTTCAAAACAAGAAACAAAAAAGTTATTCTTAAAAATTTTAAAAATACTTTAATTGATCCACACGAAATTCCTCTATTTATAATAAACATTAAGTGAAAAAAATTACTATTTTTATTGAATTTAATTTCTCTTATACGTTTGTTAATAAATGAATCAACTAATTTAAAACGGCTTTAATATCAATTATTTTATTTATAGTTTTCATTAATATTTTACTTTTTCTTCGTTTCTTCCATTTGAAATGATCCCTTGAACTGGTAGTTCACATTTAGGATTTAAAAGAATAACACGTTCTTCTACTTCAATGACTGTCGAATACAGCATTTCTGGCATTTCAATTTTCTAAAGAATGTGAATTCTGTAAATTCGTACATCTCGTAAAAATCTTGATTACAATACCATATAATTATTTAACTATTCCTTTGGAACTGTAAAAACATTTGTTTATAATAAAAATATGAAGCCGGATATCAGTTGGCCTGGGCGGAACTCGATATTTGGAGTATCATAAAATTTTGAATATTAGTTTATGCAAAAAAAATTATAAAACACTGTGAAATATAAACTTTTAAACGAAATCAAACGGTTAAACGTTGACTGACTCAATTAAAATAAATTGTATTGTAATATTCGATGCAAATTCTAATGGCAAACAAGTTTTGAGCTTATATAACTCACACTAGTATTGAATTTTGATATAATCAACTGCGCGATTCTTATGTAAATAAAAACTCTTGAATATTTATTTATTAAAACAAACTAATGTGCACAAAGCAAATATTATTATTACAGTTAATAACGGATCTCAATAAAACGTTTTCATCGTAAATAAACATATAACTATAGAAATAATCAACTGTAAAATTAATTGTGATATTCAATTGCTATTACAGACAAAATATTGGAAATCCAGTGATTACCGATTTGACTTTAATTCCAAATAATAATAATAGAAAAAGCATTGTGAAAGACACAATCCGCATATACAATAGTCTGCTCATTTAGTTTTCGACATTAGGTTAAGGTTTTTTTTCTATTCAACACTGATAATAACTAAATGAAGATAAAGGAAATTTTAAATTATTTTACATTTATAATTAAACTTATTCCTATCAAGAATTTCTGTTTTCGCTAATATTCAATATTTAATATACAATTTTGATATCATTTGGACAGAGCTGTGATTAAAATTTTAAATCTCACTGTATAAAACCATAAAAATTTAATAAAATATTTTAAGTAGACTTCTCTTATGACTTAGATCAGGGGTGGGGAACCTGCGGCCTCTGGAGCCTTATCAAAATAAATCTTAATTTATATAAAAAACCATAAATTTTGAGGATTTACAAATAAAAATGCTTGTAACTACTGAATTGTATATATACTGTACAAGCATCCCGCTGAGTACAAAGAATGAAATATAAACGAAATACTTTTTGACTGCGGCCTCATTTGAAGGCGACAAATTTCAATGTGGCCTACGGAAATAAAAAGGTTTCCCACCCCTGACTTAGATTGACAATTTTTTATTTTTCAATTTTATTCTATTTCTCAACTTGTTTTTTATAAATTCTTTGAATGTTTTAGTTAAACTTTTAAAATTTCAATTTCGTAATTTTAATAAATCGAATCACATTTTTCAGTTTTTATCTTAAAATTTTTTTCACATTTTTAATCCTTACGGTGTTTATACTTATGAAACAACCCATTACTCTTCTTTCATGACTTCAGCTTAAAAGAAGGTGGTGCCCGTATTTGAAAAGAAAAACTATTATTTAGATTGTAATAAGAATCCCAGTAAGATGCTTGGCTGTTGAATATAATATAATTCTGAAATATATGAAAAGTTGGCTATCAAATAGACATTTAAATCGATAATTTTAATGGTATATAATCAGCTGTGAAACGTTGATAATCATATCTATTCACATTCATACAGGCGAACTTAACAAAACAGTATACTAATTTAAACAAATATAAATTATTAAAAGTACATTATATATACAAGAAATAGATAAGTAGTTTTTAAAGATTTTACTTCACGGACCGGCGTTTAAAACTCCGAAATCTGCGCACCACAATAAAATCTCGACTATTTAGTAGTGGAATAACAAACAACCAATTATTTATTTTATTCAATTTTAAATACAAATTCAACATAAAAAAAATTCTTAAATATATTAAGAAAAATTCAACCTTTATAAATGTATAATATAGGTTTAACGGTTAAATTTTTGATATATGCAAATAATTTAAATGTATCTTCAATTTAATTTTGATTTTATTCTTCACGGACCACAGTTTAAGAACTTACTAAATAGAGGATTAAATTTTCAAATATTGTTTTTTATTTAGGCTCTTCAATATCCTAGAGCAGCGTTTCCCAAAGTTTTTTCACAGCGGCACCCTTTTTGATTTCAAATTTTTGACGGAACCCTATTTACAAAAATCTTAGAATTTTAATATCGGGAATATTAATATGAGCTATAGTATTACAGAAAATTATAGTATTTATTAAAAAAAATAACAATCATACAAAAAATAAAATAAATTCATTCGATTGTTGATTAATAATATAAAAAAAATTAAACTTATGAATGTTATTAGTGTGAACAGTGTTGTTGTTTTATTCCTTGCAAATCCTTGTTATATCTGGTTTTATTGTTGATAATTGGATGCGCATATCTGCCGAGCAATTCAATCTATTACGATATTTCGTTTTCGTAGAAGTATAATAAGAAAATTCAGTTTCGCACAAATACGTAGTAGAAAATGGTAAAAGCACCCGTATTGCACGTTCAGACCAAAACTTTATGTTCCGAAATTAGATTTCTCCAAAATGTTGCCAGGTGGACAGTGTTGAAAATGTATTTTAATTGTTCGTCGGATTTTATTTCAATCAAGTTCTCATATTCCGAGATTGATAAACAATCAGGTTTTTCGTTGATGATAAAGGGATTTTCAACCCACATGAATTCATTATTGGATGCAGGAAAATATTTTTGAAGATTATCATATAATCCACGTAAATGTTGGACTAATATCAAGACCTATATCTTCATCCAGAAGGCAATCATTTTCCATTAAAAATCAGAAAGTGTTGAAAAGCAACTCACATTGTTAGTTTCAACACAATTGATCCAAAACNGTCACACAAATGCAGACGAGAAATAAGCTCTTTTTCAATATCATCTGCAAGATCTTGAATACGTCGGGTAACTGTTTAATTTGATAATGGCACCATATCAATCTTTTCTACAGGTTTTTCATCTTCAAACATACACAATACAATATCTTTCACATAGGGCATAATAAGTGTTTCTGATATGGTGTGTGGTTTACCAGCGAGGGCTATAAGGTAGCTTACTTTGTACGAAGCTTCATTTGCTTTTTCATTGTTTCTTTTTACAATTTTCAGCATGGATAACTTTGTTTTTTCCGAATTCCTCAAGTTTTCGTTTAAAAAAATCTAATGGTATTATCTTTGTGGTCGGGATAATTCGTTACCAGATGTCTTTTAAGTTTAGTTGGGGCAAGAGAAGCGTTCGACAATATTTTATTGCAAATAACACACTGCGCTTTATGTGTATCTGTATTTTCCTATACCTGTAAATCCAAACGACAAATAACTGATGTCATATTTTCGTTTCTTTATTCACAAAATTGACTCTTTTGTTGGTCTTTCAGTTTTTCAATTTTTGGATTTATGTCAAGTTTTATTTTTTTGGATTTATCAGTTGTTTAAATTTGGTAGGTTTTGTGATTGTTTTGAAAATACAAAGGTTTTAAAAATTCGTTTATTAATTTGAAAATGGAAAAGGATATTATGATTGTATGGAGTTTAGAAGATGGCAAACAGAGTGATGTATTATATAAACATTCAGAATCAATAACGAAATTAATCAACGAAACTAACTCATTCCTTGTAAGTGTGGATTTATGTGATTATGTAATCGTATGGAAATTAAATCTTGATCAAATGAAGTTGAATAAATTCAAATCAGTTGAAGGTTCAGAAATGATTGACTTTAAGCGGATAGTTAATCCATTATCCAAATATGAATTTCTATATATTCGAACAATAAAACTGGAACATACGCATGGAAATTTGGACACGAATCTCTATAAATTGGTCTTTATGCTTGCCGTTATCCCCGAACATGAGTTATTACTATATGAGGAATCAAGTCAAAGGCTTTTAGCTGATGCTTCGAAAGAAGATGATGCTCAATACAAGAGCAAGTTTATCAGAGCCAACATGTTCCGTTCGACATTTAAACACTTATCTTTTTCAAAAGATTAAAAAAGTAAATAAACTATGAAAACCGGCAACTATATTTGATGTCCAGTGGTGAATTTGATTAGTTTTTTTACAGGGTAGCATAAAAATATTTCTCTATTTACAGTTTTTTTTAAATTTAGAGCTCCAAAGCTTTGTTATATAACTTTATGGTAAATCCGACCTTGCTATCATTGAAAACAAATTGAATACCAAGAACACGCTCCATAAATTAAAGATATTTTTGTTTTAGATCGCTATAACTATTTTCCTTTGGTCTGTGTCACATCTTATGCAGAAAGAGAAAATAATCCATTTCCTCGCGTGAGAAATTAATCTTCGTCAACAAAATGTTTATTGAGTATTTAATAAATATTTCATTGGTCAATAATGTTATAGTTTCATAATTTATAAAGGCAATAATAAATTAGTAAATAATATTAAAAAAATATCGAAATAGTCCCGGCGTCATTAAACCTCGACATTTCAATTCTGATAAACTTACCAAATCGAATATATTTGGTCGAGATTGATTACCAATATAAAGTAGATCTCTAAAACCTTCAGTGATTAGCAGTGCACATGGTTCTCCTTTGCGTTCGAGCAAAGCATTTGTAGCGACAGTTGTACCCATACGAATCCATTCAATGTATTTGAAATCGACTTTTTGACCACACTGCTGTTGAACACCAACTTCCTGAATTGAGAAAAATATTTCTTTCAAGTCTCAATTAGTAGTTATAAGAATTCACTTTTTCCACAATTCGTCTGATAGCTTCAAATGGAGCATCTTTATAGTTTTCTGGATCTTCACTTAGTAATTTCAGAGTTCCTATTTTATTGCTAGACGTTCTATACCAAACATCTGTAAATGTACCACCCCTATCAATTGCAATTTGTAACTTCATGAATAAAATAATTTAATTTTTCAAAATAAAGTTTTATCAAATTTGACCTTATTTTTGAATTAAATTCATTATTAAAACATAATGTTATTTTGTTATCGAAGACATTATTTTTATTTAAGATTAGATTCTATTAAATTATCAAGGAATTAGGAATTATGGAAATTTGTACACATGCTTTTTCATAATTCATAATTTCAAATATATTATCTAAATATATAATAATATTTTCTATTACGTAACAAAATTTTTTTACAAACGCTAAAAATAACAATTCAAATTTCGAATATCATGTTTTATAATTCACTAACTGAGAATTTAGTTTTATTTCTGAAACTTAATATTAATTTTTTAGATTATTAAAATACATACTTAAAAATGGCATTTAATTAATTTAAATATTTACGATTTTGTTTTGTTTCTATAAATAAAATAAATGCATACAACTTCTAAGTTAATTATTTCATTAAGTAAATTAGTTATTTCATTATTTTTTAAATTTGGCTATTATCATGATTTATATGTTTTCTTCTCATTATTATTATTATTATTATTATCATCATTATTGTTACCTAAATTTATTTTTATCATGATAATTGCCTAAATTAAATTTCTTTTTGTCACAAAGAAACATTGTTTTCAATGTTAGCCAAGGACGATTAAGATGACATTTATGTTTATATTTGAGCCTTTCAAAATTTTTAGTATTTTTAATCACAAGCTGAATATTTGGCTTTGTTAAACAGTTCAAGCATTTTTTGATCTTTTAGATATTTAGTATTTGGCAATCAACTAGTTTTGAGGGAAGATGATATCATAGAATGCATGATATATGTTTTGGTTTTTTTGTTTGTATAAAGTTTAAAATTATTCTAGAGGATTTATGCTTACCAAGTGATTCAGTGTAGGACAAGTGTCTTCGTTGTTTTTCTTTGAATATGGCCGCTTTTTACCATGTTTGTACTGGATAATTTTATATAATAGTTCATTTAATGAATTGTATGTTCTGTGAATTTATTTTCTGTTACACTAGAAACATTTTAACATTCAGGATCGTTTTACTAATATTTCATTGCTATCGAGTGTTAGAACAGAAAGATGTGTCTTAGGTACCAAACTAACAGCATAAATATCGTATTCTAGAAATTTCAAAATGAAACATTTATTTAATGTCGGTTAATGTTATTTGAAGAATCATATTAAGGAAATATTGGCGGAATTGGTCTTTTTGATTTGAATTCAAAGCAATATCATTTTGAATTGGTTTCTTCCTGGGCTTTAGGTGCGTAGTTCTTGGCTCATGCTACTCCTTAGGCATTATCAATATCTTCTATGTTATTTTTTAAACAAATTAATATTTTAAATTCATTTTTTATTTTCTTTTTTCTGAAATTAAAATATTTTTTGATTAATATATATTTCAAAAAATATTTTTAAATTAATATAAATATTTGTGAAGTTTATTATCTTGTTACATTTTGGTAATTTGGCGGTAATCATGACTCGAGTGCTATTATTTTTATTATTATCATCATCATATAAAATTATTCTTTTCATGATGATAGCCTAAATCAGGCCTAGCCAACCCAAATATTTTATCCAAAAATTTCAGCGGCCAATATATTATATGAAAAAATCAATTTTTATTGAAACATTTGAATTATTATTATCAGTACATCGCGTACGCAGGGGGTATAACCCCCCCATGATTCCAACAACAATATAAAAAACTATAATTAATAAATATATAAACTTAAAACAATTTAAGAAATATTCCGAATGCTGATATATATATATATATATATAAATAACCCCCCCCCTCTATATATATATATATATAAACCCCCCCCCATTGATTCATCCTGCGTACGCGCCTGTATCAGTACATAGATTTATTTGAACTATTCCAAAAAAATATTTATTTGTATTATTTCAGTACAGTTAAGTATAATATTTATTAATGGGATATTTGGTTTTCTTTGCGATTGCTCAAGGTTTTGGTCTGTTAATGAAGCGCGAAATTTACTTTTATTAAATTTCATTATTGAAAAAAAAGGCTTCACAAACATATGTAGAGCCAAAGGCGCTTACAATTTTTTGAGCAAATAATCTTAAGTTAGGATACCTTTCTGCTATTATATACGTGTTGTATAACTCAAATTTTGATGTCGTTTTATGAACCTGCTTCAACTCATTGTTACGCTGCTAATTAATTATTTCCATCTGTAAAGTTTCTGGAACAGTGAAAAAGTCAACTTGAAATGGCGAAGGAAATATCTCAAACGTTTTGTCATATTTTGTAAGTTCTGAGAAACGACGAGTAAATTTAGCTGAAAGTTTTCTAATTTCATCAGCGTGCTTTGCAAAATTAATAGTTTGACTGATATTAAATTCTTTTAATAACGGAAAATGGTGAAGATTGTTATTTCTAAGTTGGGACTCAAATAAAATTAGCTTAGTTTGGAATGCTTTGATATGATTACAAGCATCAATAATTAAATTATCTTTCCCCTGTAACTCCTTGTTTAGTTAGATAATTTTTTCGGTTATATCTACTAAGAAACACAGATCCAACAACCACATTTCATCATTTAAATTTGAAACTGGATTTCTCTCTTCAGCCATAAAATTTTCTATTTCCACTCGTAATTCAAAAAATCTTTTTAACAATATTCCGCGACTCAACCATCTAACTTTTGTAAAATAGACAATATCGCCGTATTCCGAACTTTGTTCGTCAAGGTATGCTTTGAACTTGCGATGCTGAAGCGCATGTGATCGAATATAGTTAACGGTTTTTATTACCACATCCATGACATGGTTCATGGACAATACCTGGGCATATAAATTTTGCTGATGTATCAAACAGTGTATTACAAATATTTCACTGGGTTTAACAGATGTAGCTTTCAAGTTTATCCATAAACAATTTTACAGTTCCTTTATTTTTACCAATCATAGCAGGTGCACCATCCGTTGTTAGTCCAAAAAGCTTCTCTAAATGTAAAGAATTCCAGGATAAACATTGTTTTATAGCGTGAAAAACATCCTCTTCTCTAACACACTCTTTAAAATTTAAAAGATTTAACATTTCTTGTGTCACTCTGAAAGAATCGTTAACTCCACGAATAAATACAACAAGTTGTGATGTATCTGAAATATCTGTACTTTCGTCGAAACCTAGAGAATATGCTTTGAATTGTTGAATCGCTCTCGTAAATTCACCACTATTTCATCTGAAATATCATTAATGCGACAAACGTATGCTTGAAACCATGTTATGTTTATCTGGCATAACATCTTCTATAACAGCTGCCAAACATTCTTTTACAAATTATCCGTCCGAAAATGGTCTCATTTTCTTAGCGATTAATATTGCGACAGAGTAGCTTGCTTTAACAATATTAAAAAGTAGTTGTAGTGAAGAACTAAACATTTCTGCTGAGATTTTAATTCGGATTTTAGCTCGGTGAACTTAATTTTTCACAATTCTTTATTAGATTTCACAAACACGCCATGTTTCGTTTCATGATGTCTTTAAACATTATATTCCTTAAAAACAGCTATTGTATCTCGCCAAATCAAACATGTTAATTTTGAGTTCTGCATTATAAAGTAATTTTCTTCCCAATGATCGGTGTATTTTCTGTTTTCTTCTGAAACTCTTCTTTTTTGGAATTCATTTTAAAGGCCAAATATAATTAAAGTTATGTATAATTATTCAAAATAAGTGCATTTACTGTTACTTACTTATTTATGTATTACTTTATTTACGTATACATATTTATTTTATTTACGTAAAATGAATCTACTGCTTTTATTGATGAATAATATGTTTGAAATAAACTAAAACAATAAATATATAAATAAAAAGAATAAGAAAAAGAGGGATATTATGCATGTAGTTTTATACTTTTATTTCATACTTTTTTATACTATATTTAATACTTAACGTGTATTAAAAAACAAAACAAAAAACAAATTCATATTCATACATATTAAACAAAACTTAAAAATAAACATAAACTTCAAAATTCAAGAATTAAAAAAAAACGTATTATAATGTTCCAAGAAAAAAACTATACATAAATCAAAATAGAAAAAATTATTCTTTATTCTTCTAAAGTCGAATTAATTATGAATATTATGTATTTATATTTTACAAAGGTTTTTATATTGATTTATTTCTACAAAAGTACATTCATAATTTATTATCCTAGTACATAATTTTTTTTCCATAAATTGCAAAACCAGAAAAAATGTAAGTAAAAAAAGTACTTGTACGTAAGTGTGAATCATTGTATGTATAATGGGCAAATGGGGACAAAAATGAGATGTACGTAAGTGCGAGTGTACGTAACACGGGGTATTACTGTAATATATATTTATTTTATTTGTTGATTTGACATGTATTTATTATGATATAAATGAAATATTTCTTAAATTTACAATTAAAATGTGATATCATTTAATAACGATAGTAAAACGTAAATAAAGGCATTATCGTATTATTGGTGTAAAATAATAACATAGTAATAAGTCCAATAATAATAGTAATGATAATAGTAATTACGCTTGTAGGGGGTTATTGAAAAAGAATTATTAAATGATCGAGATGTACGTTCTTACGTAATTTGAAAATTATTTAGTAATCTTTGTGTTGCAAACTCGATGAAATTTTAATTTATGAATTTTAACATTAACTAAGAATGTCTAGATTTGCGTCCTTAAAACGTAATTTCAAGTTAATAAAGAAATGTATGTATTAGCAATTATTACCACTCAACAAAGTAACGTACTGTAAAAGTGACCTTTGGCCTCTTTATATACATGTCATTTAAAAGGTTTGTATAAATGAAACGCATACACACAGGAAGCATAGATTAAATTTAAGAATGCATCAAAATCAATTAGACAGTTTAATGGAATTATCAAAATATATCTTCCCAAATATCGGGTAATTATTGAAGAAAACATGTCAGTAGAGTCTTTGAAACCCAACCGAATTAACTCATTTGTCATATCGATTTTCATCAAAGAATTGAACACCACTCACAATATCCGAGTCGATCCAACGGCGACAATTTCCAAAGTCGCAACAGATCTGATCCATAAGATCAATTTGAAATACGATTGGTCGGAGTTTTGGTTTTGGAATTCGACGGAAAAAGTTTGGCTTTTGCCGAAATCCAATATCATTTCCCAATTCAAACTCCAACCTTATTCGAGAATAAATTTCATTCGTCGATTCAACGTATTGAACATCCAATTACCGGATTTGCAAATCCGCCAATTGCTGTTGGATTTCTCGAAAACGGTTTTCCAAACAAATCAAATCATTTGCAAACAATTTGGAATCCGACACCACGAAGAGTTGTCGTTGCAGTGGAAAGAACTGAAAAAACTCGACAGCAGCACTCCGGTTCCAAATCGCCGTCGAATATCGCAATCGGCAAGCCAGCAAAATATTCGCCAATCCTCGATTCTGAATCGCGACTCGACTCTGACAACCGGCCTAAACACTACCGGTCATAGGAAGCGTTTCACAAAACCGATCTATCTGATAAGAAATTCCCAAAACGATCTCGAAGAACCTTCTCCGTTTAATCTCGTTTCTCCGATTTCGTTTTTTTCCATATTCGATGATTTTTCTCAAAACGAAACCGATTTATCTTATTATGAAAGTTTTGAGAACTCAAAATTAAGCAATAGTCCGAAAAAATCGTTTTCCGAAGCACTCAAGCGCCAGGACATTGCTATTTATAAATCATACAAAGAGCGCACAAACTCGCCTTTTCATTGGATGATTTCCGAGTTGACCTTGATGGAGCAAGCTGTCGGCGATTATAACAATGTACTTTTACGGCTTCGATACAAATATCACAATTACTACTGGTTCAATGAGAAATACGATGAGATCCGAATCAATCAAATATTCCATCAATCATATTGGAGTGTAATATCTGGAGAAACCGATTGCTCCGCTGACGAAACATATCTGCTGGCGGGAATATTGTATCACATCAATAAGCTCTCACTTAACGAAACAAAGTCTGAAACCGAAAATGTTTCTCCCAACGATTTGGACAAAGAAATCGATTCGATGTTAGATCGGTTGCATTTCGATCTCATCGGGAAAAGTTACAATGAAGATGAAATCGAGCAGATTGAAATCGCCGGAAATCTAGAATTGATAAAGTATCCAAGAAATATACTGAGTCGATATAGAAAACATTCCGCTCTGCTATCCAGTGATGGAATAAATCTTTTAAAAGCAACAACTGATTCGAATAAAATCCCAATCAAAGGCAACGAGATCCGCCTCATTGTAAAAATAAACGATAAAAAGATTTTCATTATCGAAATAATTCTATTGAAAAACAATCAGCATAACATTAGCGAGTTCAATAAAACCAGTCAACCATTGGAAAAGGTGAAAATCCGATTTTACAACCAGCAGGAATTTATTAAGTGGGCAACTGCTTTGAGACTCCTTTCGAAATCAATTGACTTTACTCTTTTGTCTAATTTTAAGTACGAATATCAAATGGTGACAAATATTGTCGAAATGAAATCACCACAGTTTAATTTGAAAATGCTGAAAATCAACAAAGACTCAGACATAAATCTCGTGGACTTTGTCGGTCCAATATACAACAAGCCGTTTAAAAGTAAAGAAATACTTCAGAAAGTTCTCTATTTTGCCAAGTCTTTCAGTCATTACTCAAAGATTGAGGCGAAAATTGCATATATCAAGTGCTGGCTTACACTCAATAACTCTGGACTCCATTACATGACATGCCGTATCAATCAGAATAAGGAATTGCAAATTATCGGTATCGGGTACGATCGTTTGATTCTCGCCAATATCGATACGGGAAATGTCATTAATTCGGTTGAAATGAATAAACTAATCTCTTGGAAGACCAATTGGGAGTTGAATAACACGTTGTTGATCTTTAATGAAACATTTTGGAAAATAAATTTCCAAAATTCGTGGGAATGTCAAATCTTTCACGAATATCTCGGCGGTTATCTGTTTATTATAATGAGGAATTCTGAGCGATTTACGGATCTAAATGAGATGACTTTCAGAAGTTTAACTGGAAGAAATGCAGATTAGGAATATAGAATATTAACTTTACGGTTTATGAAAATTGATCATTTTTTAAATATTTTTAAACTGATTATTATCATTTGTTTCATTCCTTAATATACGCTGACATAATATTTGAATATATTTTCCGTTATGAATTTTATCTATACTTTCACATCAATGTTAGACTTTTAATTCAATTTATAATTAAAGTCTATAGAGAATTTCCTTCTGACTCAACCCTAGTTTCAGATATCAAATCAACAAATTTTCAACCAAATATAGATTTATTGGTACCAATTTTACACTGATATTTAAAATGTCAATAAATTGCAATCAATTATTTAATTATGCTGCAAATGCCATAAAGGACTATGGAGTTCAGCAGTGAAGCTGTTATCAAAATGAAATTATTTTTCATTCAGTTCTTATTAAATGATATAACTGATTTGTTTGCTGGTAGATTAGGTGTCGTCGGTAATTTGCTTATACTAAAATACATTACGGCTAGTACGGTAGTTAGTCCATGACCATTCAAAACAACAAAATTAATTTTACATTATTTAATTCGCTTAAAATAATTTAGATGGATTGATGATGATGATGATGATGATGATGATGATGATGATGATGATGATGATGATGATGATGATGATGATGATGATGATGATGATGATGATGATGATGATGATGATGATGATGATGATGATGATGATGATGATGATGATAATAATAATAATAATAAATATAATAATTGTATAATAATGTATGTTCTATGCAATAAATGCTCAATCTATTTCTTATTTTGATTTTTTAATATATTTCTAATGCTCATATGACTTTCGAGAGAATTGTCAAACGTCCCAAAATCATTATCAGATGTGGTCGAAAGTTCGGACTACCACTACTAGGAACTGTAGAAGTTCCAGTCAGTGACGTTTGAACAATCAGACCCATTAGTACAAGCCACTCCTACGATCGGGAGAAATTCTGTCCAATAGGGGTAGGTGTCTGTGGAAGGATGGTTCGAACAACTCAACGGACTTTAACGATTTCGGCGAAGCTGCCCGGAACGGAGTAGGTCAGCTAAAATCAGAGAGCCAAATGTAAAAAGTTGTTAATAAATGAGTTTTAATAATGAACAATAGACAATGATAGGTATTTTCTCGGAAATATAAGCAGGATGTAAAATTTTTTAAAGAAAATTAAAACTTCAAAAAGATAAAGCAATGCCCAAATTTTTGAAAGTCTTCAAAACTTCAAAATGTCGGGGTAAGTTGTTGAAAAATCCTTATTTACAAATTATAAAATAATTATACTTATTTAAATTAATCAAAAGAAAATAAATATTAAGGAAATTAAATGACGTGAAAAAGTTAAAAATAAATAAATTATTATTCAAAATGCAAAATTTGTCATTTAAATTTATGAAGAGAAATTTAATTAAAAATTCATTTCAATTGTAAAATATTATCAAGATAAGTGAAAAAAATTAACTTAATAAATAATAAATAAAAACAGAATAAATATTTAAATTAAAAATATATTCTATTTTTATATTAGTTTAACTACACTGTTTCTATAGAAATATTAGCTTTATTCTTTAATTGTATTTTCAAATCTCACTAATTATGGCTCTAACTAATCGTGGAAACAGAGAATTGCAAACTAAATCAAGAGAAAAGTTAAAGAATGCTACTGATCCAATGGATAAGCTTCGTTTACAATGTTTATCCAGAGGAGCTACAGGAATTAAAGGTTTAGGAAGGTGAGGTTTATATTTGTTATTTAATGAAATAATAAATACTTTAAATAGAGCCTTTAAAATATATGATGACGATGGAAACAATTCTTTGGATTTCAGAGAGTTCAATAAAGGAGTCAATGATTATGGGTGTGATTTGTGCAAGGAAGAAGTACAATCCATATTTGATAGTCTCGATAAAGACAAAAGTGGCACTTTGGATTTTGATGAATTTCTCATAGCTTTGCGAGTAATAAGATTATTATAATAGACAATATTGACATCATTATCAGCCGCCAATGACCAAAAGTCGAGTTGCTCTAGTTATTCAGGCATTTAACAAATTAGATAAAACAAAAGACGGATTTATAACGGTATTTCGGAATGAAATTTGATTAATTTATTATTGAATATAAAATAATTAAAAAGATCTATTTTAATAAATCACAAAAGGACATTTGCAATTGTTAATCAATATTTTCCTCCTATTTAACAGAAATTGTCACCAGTCTTTTCCAAATAATACTGGAATAAATCGTCTCTAAAGTTTCTGTTTATTAGGAGAAAAATGAAAATATATAAAAGTTGAAAAGAAAAAGAAATTAAAAGCGAACAAAAATTAAATGATTCTATTGGTGAATGGAATTATCCAATAGAAATTAGAAATTCTAATTTCCATTTTCATTACCGAGCAATCAATTTCTGCGAATGAAATATTTTCATTTAGTTTTATTGGTTTTCTGCCTAAATTTTTATTTATTAGAATTCAAGCGAAATATTTAATTTTCGAGTAAAATGATGTATAAAAATGAGTTATTGACCATAGAGGAAGCTCATATTCACTTAGGAAGTTTCAAAAGTTAACTTATGATTTAAAGATTCTTATTAATTATGCTTATTGATAAATCAAATCACTAGCGCTCTTAACTTGTAACTGATTGGGACTTTTCCTTTAAGGCTAATAGTAAAAATTGGTTCAGAAATCTTCAATAATCTAAAAATAATTATTAAATTGACTTAAGTTCCAATATTACAAAAGAATCCGAGCGAATAGGTTGATAGTTAGAGAGGTCAGTATTAATAAAGCTCAAACTCGATTCATGAGAGGAATCAACGGAAAATTATGACTTTTAATTTAGTGTAAAATTATGTTTATTTTTACATCAAAAATACTTTAAAATGTACTGCTATAATAAACTTACTACATAATTCTTTCAAAATTGAGTATGATAAACTTTGTACGTCTTTAAAAGATATTCTTCAAAAGGGGGTTTGATTTTGCAATTGTCTCATTTGTCATACTCAACTTTGTGCATCACTGATAGGGTTGTGAAGTCATAAATAACAGTGGATTTCGACTCCACCTGACTCCAACTTTATAGCCTTGAGCCCTGGTTTTCATAATAATGTTTTAAACAGATATTTATTTTTACATAAAAGCTTTAAATTAGAATTAATATTTTTTGAAACAATTTTATGTAAGTGATGAATGTAAAATTTTATACATTTTGTTGGATATTTTGTGCAAGCTGGTATCACGGTCTGACTCCTTGGTGTCCCTATGAAATTAAGTTAAACAACCCAACACAAAATCTTTATTCGAGACTAATACTATTACACTTTGATTACACTCTTGATTGACACAACTACACTTTAAACAACTCTTGCTCTGCAGTTTTCAATACCAATGTAAATCTTGCGGAGGGATTAATCTTCCAACGGGAAATGTCCCGTTCTGGTACGCTCGATTCGAAAATATTCAGTTATCACTAAGTTCAAAGTTTTCCTTGTTCATTCTCAGTAAATTGTTCGTTTACTTTTCTTCGACTTACTGGCAATTCTGTTAACTTGCCGGTCGCTTTTATACCCATCTCGTAATTTGATTTTAATGTGTCGACTTATTTCGGATCCAATTTCCCCCGGGTTTCCTCTTGTCGCTCTACTTTGAGGAAATTGCTTGTCTCCTTTGACGGCTTGCCCCAATTTAATTTTTAGTTTTTAATTTTTGATTTTTTAATTAATATCTTTGTAATTTAAATTATTGTGAATTTGGTGTTTTTATTGGTTTTTCACCTCATTTTTGAACCTCTCTTGTTGAACCTCAACAATTTTGTTGAAAATTCTAGAAACTGGAAAGGGCCGAATTTGGCTCGCGGACAGGACTTTATTTATTACTTAGATGTTTATAATTTAATAATGGGTTGAAACCGGGAAATAATGGTTTTGATTCTGGGAGATCTAATTTGGTTATAGGTCTCAAAAGAATTTAATATTTCTAAAAAAAATTGTTTAATATTCACAGGCCCACACAAAAGTTCATTGCGATTTGAAATTTTTGATTGACATTTTTAAAAAATCTCTCATAAATCTTTCATAAATTAAAGGTGGAAGATCTCAAAGGAGTTTACAATGTTAGCAAACATCCAAAATATATCAGCGGAGAAAAAACAGAGGAAGAATTGTTTTTGGAATTTTTGAAGAATTTCGAAGCTCCCGAAGAGATAGATGGAAAGGTTGAAATACTTATTTCTATCCTTTAGTTTATTTTATTCATAATATATTTTATCCTATTGAATCATTAACAAAAAGAAACAAGGTTCGTAAATAAAAAATCAACGACTTAAAGATAGTGATACCATAGAGACAAGATTAAGTTGCCTTTGTTGACAATATACCTTCATATCCTGCCAATGACAACGAGCAATTTTTGCCATCAATTAAAAAAAAATTTAGAATAGAAATTAAAAATTGTTTAACTTAATACATTTAAAACAACAGCAATCCACATATCAACAGTTATAAATATTATTACTAAATCAAATATACAAGAATATTTAAACTATAAAGAATTAAGAAATACAAAAAATATTTAAGTGTTGATAAAAATTGCACTATTTGGACTCTGCTTTTTACAATAGATATTTGAAAATTTCGGATCATACTACAAAGGCAGTACCGACATTTTGTGCCATATAGAATTTCTTTTATCTATATTCGTAATGAAAATAAATGAAGTGTTAAAAAAAATTTACACCTAGCTTCATGGAACAGCGTTATCTATAATGTAAAAACATCAATAAGTTAATATTATAGAAACTTCTTGTTTCATGGAATAAGATCATTTTAAAATTTTATTTTTTGAAAAAATTGCAGAAAACAATTTAGAATTTATTGCCGAAAACTCTACTGAATTCAATTATAGAACTCTATGTGGTATCGAGAAATATAGTAAATGATGAAGATTAATTTCATTTTGTAAGGTTATTAAGAATTCCATAAAGTTCATTTAGCTCTATAATTACAAATTTGGAGATAAACTAAAACAAAAGAATATAAAAGTCTAAAAACACAATTTTGTGAGCAATATAATTAAGCCAAATCTATAATAGTTTCATATTTATACAAACGACACTAACCGTTTTAGAACCTCAAGAATCTACAAATCATGGTCCAAGAATGGTTCTATTTTAAACAACATTTTGAGCGAAAAAGATCAAAAACGACAAATATAATTGAGAAATTAATCACTTTTTAAGAAGTCTATTGAAGCATTCCACAGAGTAAAGATTTAAGCCTTTGTTGTAAGAAATGTTGACCTGTATTGTTTGAGTTGCGGCAATAGTACGTCATGTTCTTTGCTTAACTTCCTGTAACATTCCACACCGTCTTCTTTTATTAACCTTTTATCGTGTTAAAAAATATATAATTATTTTGTTGCTATCATAGAAAAGCTAAAGCAATAAAAGTAAAATAAAGGAATAGACTCAATATTGAAAGATAAATGAGCCGCGGCATCTGGCATGAATTTATCCGTTCTCTCTATTTGAGTCCCATTGTAGCCACACAACTTCTAGTATTAATAGAATCCATAAAATAAGATCAATTCCAATAATGTTTATTTGATAACAACAATATTTAAACAAATCGTTAATTTGTTTGATGAGTTTTTTCTAAAATAATAATTAATGAATAAGTAATGATTTCAACATAAAATCTAACAAGGTCAAATCGATTTTATTCAATATACTTTCGAGAAAGATTTCTTCATTTATAATTAAAAAGTCCTTATAATAATTATCATAATAATTATAACTATAATAATAATTATAAATTTTAATTTATAGATATTTATGCTGCATGATTAGATGACTCCATTTTATGCATGATTTATTTAGGGAATGGTCAATTCGTTTAGTAAATAAACAGAAATTGTAAAAACTAAATTTCAGCAAGAATTTCATAGAAAAGTACAATTTCTTACTTGAACATAGGTCTATTCGTAGAGAGGAAAGAGCGGGGATTATTTTCGTCTAATTCTTCCTTTAAGAAGTATTCAAAAGTTTTCAGCTATGTCTTTAATTTAAATTTTGCTCTCCACTGACAAAAGAAATTGCCTTCCTCCCCTCGTTATTCGAAACTTTCCGGTAGAATTATAGACAAAACGTCAAGAAAAGGTGAATGTTATTCTTAACCTTTTCGATAAAATATAGTTTCTTTATTTCATTTCGGAATAATGAAAAAGACACTGGATAATAGGAAATAAAATAAACGAAATTGACTCATCTCTTTTTCAAATAAATTGCCGTTAGTAATCCGTTTTATTCGGAGTGTAATATTATGTAATATTATTTGTTATCGCCGTAAATCTTAGTCCTAGACTGGCATAATCATAGACTGGTCATTTGTCCGTTGTTCCAAACTATTGTTCAATGTTCCCTTTTTATAAGTGAAATCCCGTTACTTTTGCAATATTATTTACACAAAAGGTCGGGAGGTTGAAAGGAAATTATGAGAATCGACGTGCCAGGTTACTGGAGTTCAGGATCTCATTCGTAGGTGGTACGAGCTGGTGCTAAATAAGATAACTCCTGCATGTAGTAAGTCGTTTCGTAGTAGTTGCTTTTATGTTTAAGATTTAAGAATAGCACCATAAGGAGCCGGTAAATGTGCAAAATAATAAAATCCTAAATGCTTGTTATTTATTTTAACTAAAACTTGTTAAATTTATGTTTCGTTATCTTTATTATATTTTATGGATTTTTCCGTCCCGCACTGTTTTTTCAAGATCTTTTCAATGGTCAGCATATTTTGAAGGTGAGATATAAGGAGAGAATAAAACGAAAAATGTATATTCCATACTTTCAACATGATTTTTCTTGAAGGCATAGATTTTGTTTATCTAAAAAGGTAGATATTGAACTTTGACATTAGTGCTCTATACTTGCATATATCTTCAACATTCTATTGTTTCTGTTCTTTTAACCGCTGAAAATCACTTATGTAACATAGAAAAGCTTTAAAAGCTTGATTTAAATTATAAATGTTAAATACCCTTAAATGAACTTATTGGCCATTCCAGTTTTATATATTATTTTTATTCGTTGTGAAATGATTGGTATTGTATATGTCGATAAATGTTACATATGCTTTCAGGTTACTAAAGAGGAATTCCTCAATTATTACAGCGGGGTCAGCGCCTCAATCGACAACGATGCGTATTTCGACCTAATGATGAGAAACGCGTATAAATTGTGACTGAATCATCTATTAAAGTTGTAAGTAGCCGTAGCCTTTTGCTGCAATATTACAACCCGTAACAACGCTGAACACGTTTATTTCTTTTGAGTTTTTCACTAATGAAGTTTACTATATTTGTTTTACTGTCCTCGCTTCCCATATCAATGTTTCACTTGTTTGTTTTGTGCGCTTTAACAGTCTCCGTTGATTTTAAAACTAACAATTTATTATTTCATGAACAAACTTGTATTATTTATTTTCAGTTCCACGGGAAAGGTAATGACAGACCAGGTAAGTAAATCATTATGCCTTCACGATATTAAAATACTTTGTTTTATTGTTTAAATCCGTATGAAATTCACTAATATTATGGAATTTTGAAAATTATTCACCAATTAATATTACATTTTCTCTTAACTTTTATTTTATTAGTAGAAAGATTTAAGGATTTTGTGTTATATAAAAATAAGTAAATTTAGTGATATTGCTAGCTAACCAAATTATAATTAATTTAGTTTAGGTACTTTAATTTCCCCCAAAATATACTGTAATAAGTAAACAATAATTATATTTTTAAATAAATAAAATAGGTTTTGAAACCGCAAGACAGGAAATAAATACTAGATTTGAAATTGTTTATTTACACTAATTACAAAAGATCATAAACCAAATAATTGATTTTTATTTGAAATAAATTTTAAACACTCGCATTCAAAATTTCATGTGTGTTTTATTATAGAAATTGCATACACCGTGTTTATGTTTCATTAATTTTTTCTACCCTTTCTGGAATTGAATAATAAATTAACAGCAGTAGCTGCTAATGAATTTTCAGCACACAAGTGAGTTGGTATGTTATAATATAATTTATTGATTATTTTTTATATTATTATAGTTGGTTTTTATCGAATGCAATGCGGTTTATTAATAATATACTATTGAGGAAATTTTGTCTTCATACTTATATTTTCCAGTATTTAACAAACGTCCATTTTGATGGATCACTAAAATATAGAGGCTGTTTGTGACTAATTTTAAAAAAATTGAATATACTTTGAAAATAAAAATACAAACAAAAAAATCATTTTTTGCAAACACAATTCATACAGCCATTATTGTTATCACTGTTATTAATCAAACCTTCAGTTGATAGTGCTCGAGAAATAATAATTATATAGTTAGGACAACGAAATAATTGGTATAAAGTTTCATATAGTAATGATTTTATTGTAAAAAATTAAGTTAAGTAAATTGTTGGAATCTTTTCGTCTTTATTCCTATTCCAACTTTATTTTTATTTCAATTTTAATATAATATTATTTTTATTATTTTTTTTTATTTTTATTATTTTTTATTATTTTATTATATTATTATTTTTTTATCTTAATTTCCTATTTAAACAATCGATCAATATTTGGTTTTAAATGAAACTATTAATTGATCGACAGTCTAGAAAAAGAAATAAAGATAAATGAAATTGTAAAAGGATCAATGGTGAAGAACATGAAATATTTTATTGATATTTTTATTTATAATTTCCTAATTTTTAATTCGTCCATTCAGATCACCAAGCGAGAATTCCTTAATTATTATTCGGCGGTCAGCTGCTCTATAGACAATGATGCCTATTTTGATTTGATGATGAGAAATGCCTATAAACTCTGAATTATGTGAAACTTGTATTTCGTACTATTTCAATCAAATTCCTATGAGGGGTCCTCCTTGCGTTTTGATGAATGATGCCGTCTGATGATATAGCTTGGCATTTGTAGATGATTTTGAAATATTTATATTTATACTTTTTTTTCAAATTTTCAATTCTCAATAAAAGTATTAAATTACTTAAATGTTTTTTCTGTGTTGGAAATATTTAAATTATTCCAACTCTGTCAATTGGATCTGTGAATAGATTAAAGTTTATTAGACTCGGGAATCTTATGTGAACCTTATAATCGCTGTAAAAATCCAATGATATGAGGTAATGCTTTGATTGACTTAGGTAGCTCTCGGTTGATACTTGCTAAAAAATGGAACTTTGTTATGTGTATTTCAAACAAGCTTATAGTAAAAGGGATGGCAGAAACTCAAGTGTTGCGAATCATCTCCGATCGAGTTAATGATTCAGGAATTTCAAAACTGGATTGCAAATTCGGAGCTACAAGAATAAAGTGGATTATAAGACGGGGTCATACCTGTTTTGGACAATAAACAAAGGAAAGGTTCGACCAGTCTTGGACTTTTGAGAGCTGAATGAATAAATTGAGTGCCATACTGAGTATAGTGATGTCTGTTCAGAAACGATTCGTTAATGACTACAAATTCGCGATTCGAAAAGAAGTAGTTCTTCTTAAGTTACATAACGCATATTTACTGATTCACGTTGAAAAGGAATTGCGATGATACCAGGTAGTACGGTACACCAGTAAGACGTACTGTTTGATTCAGTACAGATTTGGCCGTAATTGCGTTCCCAAAATTATGTCAAAGATCTTGCACAAGATACTTTTCTTTGATACAGTCATTCGCAAAGCCATGCTTAGTTATATCGATGATATCGCAGTTCACACTTCAAGGATTAGTCCGAAAGCGGCAATTAAGCTCCTTGATTCGTCTAACTTGGTAATTAAGGATTGAGTTCCTATTGCGAACTCTAAAGCACTGGGTCAATTCATCTCACAAATAGACAGCAATGAGCTCCGATGCAGAAGAGAAAACAAAATCAAGGAGTTTGATGACCGTGGTCCTTGTTCACGTTGAAAGTTGCTTTCCATATGTGGGCACTTGGTTAGGAATTTCCAAGTTGCAAAATGATTGAGAGAGGCTTGAAACTGCGTTAAGTGAGTAAGTTTCAGATGCGCGAGCCTATTGATCGTATTAAAAATGATCGGTGGATAAGTGCGATGAAAATTCTGTTTGTAATGCGTTAAACTCAGTGTTCTTTTGTAGTGAGAATTTTCCAATTGAACATTTTTGCCATGAGTAGCAAACTGTTGAGATTTTAGCAACTATTGTTAACAAATCATTGAGAAATTTTAAAATGTCTATAAAACGCTGAGTTTTATTATTACATCAGGCCATCAAAGCAATAAACTTTTCACTGGCTCTGGGATACAGCTCAAACGATTAATATATCTTTTATTGCCTTATACACCAAGAAAACCTTTGTGCACAAATGATAAATATGAATTCCGTGATGGATGTCGTCACGAAAACTGTTAATTTTCATTTATTCATTTAATTTTATACCACAAAATATCAAAAATTTCAAGAATATTTTAAATAGCTGAAAACACATGTGATAATAACTTATTACAGTAACATTAGATGGCTCTGTAGTGGCAGATGTTTATAGTTTTTTCACTGAATGATTTTAAAAAATTGACATATGTTTTGGTTTTTTGTCATATTTCTATTTCTGACATTTCAAATAGTCAATTAAAATCAAATTAAAAGTAGTAATCGTACGCCAAAGCGAGTGAATCATAACTCCGTGCTTCCTATGTGCTATTATTATTATTATAATGGAATTTGCTATAAACAACTTTAAGATTTCATTTTCTTTACATTTTTTTCTACATTATAAAATTTATCGGTAATAAGTTACTAATAACTAATAAGTGTATATTTTGTGTCCTGCATAATTATTTTATTTGTTAGCTAACTTCAGCGTCATTTTTTTGCATATTAAGGATAGTACAGATACGTTCCGGCACCTTTTTTTCCAGAAAAAAAGCTCTGGTATTTGGACTTATGTTTTTTTTTTCAATACTACTGAACAACTCGAGTTGCAGGAAGGAATACCGTTGAGATTGTCGATTAAATAGTGAAATTAACAATTATTGATCTAACTCTAATCGTGTTAAATCTGGTAGCAACATCAATGAATTCCAAACATCATAAACCTATTGATTAGCACAAATGATTCTCCCCACAGATAACCCAACAAAACAAAAATTTTTCATATTATTTGAATAAAATTGTCCAAAACAAAAACTTATCTTTACCTTTTAATAAATTTTTAAAATTGATTTAATTTATTTTAATATTTTAGTGTTTTAAGGTACTTTCCAGTGGATGAGGATATATTAAAAATTGGAAGGACCGGAGAGAGATAATGATATGAGGGAAACTGGGCTCATCTGTCCAATAACCTATCGGTCCCTTGTGCTATATTAACATAGTCACAGATAGATGCCTAGTATCAATAGACGTTTAAACATATTAAGAGTACCCATCATCAATACGCTAGCTTTCTGTAACCAAATGAATTCTTAAGTGACAACATTACCATGTTTTTTGTTTTTTACCCGTAATTTAAACAAATACTTTTTAATTGGGGTTTGATTAATTTATGACACTTCATAAAGCTTCTAAAACATAATATCTAAATTCACAAAATAAATTTATTTCACAATATTAAATCAAATTAATTTCCATTAAATATTTATTTGTATTTCAGACTATCGATCAATATTTAAATTTATATATTAAGAAATGAAAATATAGGAAATTTTAATTAGTTTAAACACATTAAATAGATTTTTATCTAAAATGATTAATCCAAATCTGAATTACAATAAAAAAGTAAGTAGAACGTCCAACAGTCGACAAATTCAAGATAAGAAACAATTATTGTACAATATCACTATCATCACCTAACAATCCCAAATTTTGTAAATCCTGTAAGTATTCCCTTTGTTCGTCTTGACTCAAACTTTTCAACTCGTAATATTTTCCAAATTCATCCCATTTCTTTAAACTCTTTACTTCATTTTTATATTTTAAATTACAAGATTTGATATGTAATTGAAAATACGGGATCTTCTTATAGTATATATAGTTCCCCAAAACGAAATTTTGACATTTGATACACAAAACCTTTCCGCCATATTCATACAATCCTTGACTTCCAAACGCTTGCCTTTCTTCTTTAACGACCGTAAATTTCTCCAGTAATTTCTAAATAGTAAACATATGAAGAAAAATAAGAAATAAATAAAAAAAATTCAACTAGAAATTCCAGGAAAGCAAATGGTGATTTAATTAAAATTAAAGGGAATGAAATAAGGGGCATTTAAAAATTACGAAAAAAAATTGCATAAATTAGTAAACGCGAAAATTTTATTCATTAATTACTAAACACGAAAAAAATTAGTTATTCAAAAAAATGCGACTTATTTATATTATTTTAAGCATTTACGTTGAGTTTATAATTCAATTTCAAAAATTAGACATGTAAAAATATATTAGACGAAGATTTAATTTCAGAAAGCACTTAAGCACTTGATTTTTGGTCTTCCACGTCCTCCTTTATCTCTAGGTGGCTGAACATTATCTTTCGTCATATTTTTCGCACTTAAAGGAAGAATGCTAGTTTCATACGATTGCCAAATTTTCTGATTAAAATAGTATTCAAATCAAAATTATATAAATCTAATCTGAGAAAGTAGATAACTGAGCAAATATGAGAGCAACGAATCCCTAAATGGAAATATTCTTTGCAATCGCAACTTTTATCTCGAATGTTGACTAGGCACTTATCATCAACAAGAAAGATATATTCATTAGATCTTTTTAAACTAAGTATTTTTCCATTTTCTAAATTTTTCTTTAGTTTCGATTCAGATACCTTGGTTATTCTTCCTATTAAAACTTCATTTCTTCTCAAATTCATCATTTCCATAGTGTAATTAATTATAGAAATTATGAAATTAGATATATCCATATATATAAACTTCTTTATTGCAGAATTCATCGATTCTCCAGAAATTCAGGAGACGCTTCAAAATCTTGTACTGGGATTTTCAAGTTATTTTCCATCACTGAATGCAGAACAAAATGACTGGGTGATTAATCCTTTCGTAAATTTTTACGATGGTTCCATGCCAACGGTAGAAAAGGAATGTCTAATTGAGTTAAAGAATATTTTGATTTACAGGACTTCCTTCGCGGAGCAAGAGTTGTCATTTTTTGGATTTCACTTCGAAGTCAATATCCAGAATTAAATGAAAAAGCGATCTAGTCCCAGTTGCCATTAGGCTCTTCATACCTCAGCGAATTTTGGATTTTCAGCGTTGACGGAAATAAAATTTAAGAAATGCGAGCAACTACAGATGGTGGATGAGGAAAATGCGAGTCTGTTTGTCAAACATTAAGCCAAGATTGACGAAAATTTGAAATAAAATATTTTGCTTCCTTTTAATAAAAATATTTCACGAATTAATTATTTGAGTTACTTTTTCGAAATCGCAAAAATGGGAAGTGCAATAGGGAAATATGAGCTGGAAGATTTTTTTTCAATTTTGTGTGCCGTAAAGCAAAAAAGTTTGCGTAACACTGACATGGCAATAATAATGATTTATAATTATAAGACAAATAAAAATAAGAAAAAATAATCTCATAATAATTTAGAAATCGATTTATTTATTAATATTAAATTTGAAAATTAGATATAAAATTGGATATAAAATTAGAAAATTTGTATAATTAGATATAATTTAAATAAATAACAGTGCAAGCCATAACCAGGAGTATTTATCTATAAAATAAAATATTTTTATCTAAAATATGTCCTGATCACTCCAATACAAAATTTAACAAATTTTTTTCTCTCATTGAATATTTAATTAGATATGTCTAGCAAGTGAATATACGAGTCAATTTCTTGCTCGAAATCTCACAATTATCCAATGTATTCTTATTTCTTGCGCTATTGTTTTCATATTGATAAACAATAATACAAGTATAAAATAGTAGAAATCTGTTAGATTTCTTTATAGACCAATAAACTCCCATCAAAGCAAAAAATCACACCATTTGCATAAAGCTGGTTGCCAGTGCCATCAATTTACAAAAATGAATGAAATAATTAAACCAAAATTACTGGAATAATACAGATCCGATGTGCACGCTCAATAATCCTGATGTAATCCGATGTGCAAATACTTGTTTGACAATTTTTACAAGAAAAATTCCAAGCATCAATTTGTATCGTTTTTGAAGGCTTCTTTTCTTTGGGATTTAGAAAAAGATATTGATTTTCTCGTATCTGCAAATTTGGAAATTTACATAGAATCAACTAGTCAAAACAATGTTAAAGAAACAATCAAGCAATAATTTTATATTTATAAATTTATAGGTTTTATTACATTATAACATTTATTATTAATTTATTTTGTTTTATTATTATGATTATTATTAATAAATAGTTAAACATACATGGCAATGATTTAATTATAAGATAACGCCAACCAAACATTCTTTTCACGATTAATTTCGACAGTTTTCCTGTCATCATCAGGTGGGATATAATAACTCATTAAATTAAGGATTTTAAACAAATTTATTAATTATATATAAAAAATTTTTTTCATTTTATAAAAAAATATTATTTTTTTTAAATTTTAACATTTAAAATTTAATTTAATAATTTAAAAAATTTTTATTAATTATTTAATTTAATACAACAATCAATACATACAATATAAAAAAACCTATTTAAAAACTTATTTAAAAACACTCAAAACAGATGAGTATTTACTGCATTCTGCACATTAATTTTCGGATTCAATGATTTTATCAACAACGCCTCACAAATCACACGTTCCCTATAATTATCGAAATTTTTTAATAAAATTTTAAAATCAGACATATTTATTTTAATCTTACAGCCCTTATTGTGCTCTCACCAATATGAGTTATTATATCCCACCTGACGATGACAGGAAAACTGTCGAAATTAATCGTGAAAAGAATGTTTGATTGGCGTTTTCTTATAATTATTATTAATATTGTTAATTTATTATTATTATTTTGTATCAATTTTTATAATAAAATACATAGGATCAGGAGAATTTTCATGTTTGACAAAATTCCTGGATTTCCTGATAACGAAATGGTAATACAAATATAGGTAAAAATTATTGATTTGATTATATTTTTAAAAACATGATGATTTTATACAGTTTCTAAATATATGTATACATTGGTTCATACAAATAAAATAATCTTTCATGATATCCTTTTCCTTGGGTTCTGCTAGCAAATTTCTATTATCAGAAATATGTATTATTATCCCTCAATAGGTTTATTCGCTAAGGTTATATTGCCAGAAAATGGGTTATTACAGACAAAATTAGCCCTCAGTAGGTTCTGCTACTATGGGATACTACTAACAATGATTTAATATGGGTTGAGAAATATAGTTAATGAAATAGTGATAATTATCTTCAAATTGGGAACATTCCTATAGGAAAAACGTAATGTATATATAATATGTATATACAATAAAAAATATATAATATGTATAAAACAACTAGCCATATATTTATATATACATTTGTGCTAAAGTTGAATCTTTATGGAAAAATATGATTTTATTAAAAGTAAATTTATAAAATTAAAAAAACCTACTTAACTTTATACTAAAATTGTATATTAAAACAAACACACTAATACAATATTACTTAATTAAATAACAAAACTTTTATTTATTGCAACGGATTTAAATAAATCTAGTGTACGAAAAATTTTGATTACCCCTGTATTTTTAATAATTTTATTTTATAAATTGTAAATTTTCGTTTTTTGTTTATGAACCATGGCACGTCTTTTGTTGAAAATATCAGTTTCTACCCGTAAATCATCAGGACATTGTTGTATGAAATAAAAATATATATATTCATGTGGTAATTTTGTATCATCTTGAAATGTACTGATTAGACTGAATCAATAACTGAAAAATCAATAACAGTTGCATCTTTAGGACTCTTGAAAACAATTACATATTGAACATTCAAATTACGTGATCGATGTGCACCAACGTGATGAAACAGGTTTTGAGTTATAAAAATAATAGCAACACCTACATGTCTACTGATTTCGGCGAAAAAATTATTAAAATTCTTTTCTTTATTGGCTCTTGATAAAAATCCTCGATAATAATGACATCCCCTTTCTTTAATCGACTTGACCAATTTTTATCAATACCCTTTATTATGATAATAATTTTCAACTTACAGAAATTATAATTAGTCAATCAATATTCTTCATCTGCGCTCGATGTCAATAAATTTTATTGAATTTGGATTTGAATAATTGAGACTTTAATAACTTACAAACAAACAAGGGTTTTCCGCTATCGTTCGGGCCGATGATTTGGTATACTGCATCATTTTTTAATTCCATTATTAAGTTTTATATAGTTTTTGTTAATATTGTTCAATTTAATGAACTCTTACAAAAATGGTATATAAAGATTAATATTTCTTAAATGATTTAATAATGTTATCAAATATAAATTATAAAGGAAATTTTGCGAAGGGAAGACTTTTAATTAATGTTTAGTTTTAAAATAGTTTAATTTGCCTAACATTCTTTTTATCCGATCATTTTTTTACCTATGACAATTAAATGGCATTAAATTATGATGTAAACCCTGTGAGCATATCTTTAATAGAACTTTTTCACCATTGCGAACTTATTTGGACATAATGGAACGATTTAAAAAGCACGATTAATTACGATTAATTACGATTAAAACTTGTCTAAAAGTCGGAAAAATGATAAATTGATAATATTAATATAAAATTTATAATTTCCTTTTCTAAATTTGACAATGAAAACTCACAGATTTCACCATTTCATCTCTATTCAGATTTTCAAGTTGGCTAATAAATTTCATCATCAATGTTTTACGGTGCTCATTTAGTAGTTCCTTCCGTTCTAACCAATGTAACATTGGCGGCAAAATTAAGATATATTCCGAATCCAATGCACGAACACGACCTGTGCATTGAATTGTAAAACAATTACGGTTTCAAATATTCTACCTCTACGTTGTATCATAGCCGTTTCATTCGTAACATGACCATAAGATATAACCATGTTACAGAGGGCAACATCTAATCCTTCCTCAACCACAGTTGTTGCCACTAGCACTTTAGTTGTTCCACTGTGAAATCTTGTCAAAATATTATCGATATCATTGTCACTACAAACTGTTATAAAGATGATATAAAACCTCAAATACAAAATTCCCATTAACACCTTTTAAATCTGTTTTGGCATTACTACCAACAATGGCTTCAGCGGAAATATCATATGAAGATTTTAATATATCAACTAAATAACAAGTAAAATCGATTTCCCGGACAAATATCAGGATTCTTGATTCTGAATTTTTTGACAATTGTCCATGAATACATCCAATTATTTTCCCAATAACTGGATTACTACTTTGTTCTTGATTCATACTTAGAATTTCATCTTGACAATAAGAAGATATATATATATATATATATATATATATATAATTAGTGCAATATTATCAATGCAGAATTAAGAGTAACCAAGTAAAATGGTTTACTGACAATAAATAAAGCCGTCCGAATATGGTTGTCAATTTATTGAGAAATGTCCCCAACAGTATTGCTCCTCAGCTTTATAATACTTAAATTAAAAACTTATTACGGACCTCAAGTGTCGAATCAAGTTTTAATGAGCTAACATTATCACTGGTTGTATAATTCCAATTAAATTGCAAATGTATCTCTAACTGGATATCTTTACCAAATTATATCTTAGATAATTGAGTGAGTTTAAAAATACACTCAAGAATGTTGAAATACCGCTAATTAAAAAAAATAATTTTCTTTTTACACGAGGTGTTTTGATTTTGCACGATTTCAAAATTCTAAGAATTTTTTTTGTCAACAATTATATTCCGAGTGCACCTCATAAACAACTCATCTGACTAAACTATGAAATGAAAGGATTGGAAACAGCAAAAAAGAGCCTGTAAAGTTACAACCAATAGTATTATGGGAGAACTTGAACATTTTGACCTGTATCTTCAAGGATATGGTTTAATCATTTTGATAAGTTAATTTATTGATTGTTTATCACAGTTCACCCAGATAGGAATATAAAAAAGTTTGTATAGTAAATATACCTTCATAATATTTATAGAATTCTTCATCGAAGGAACAAGTAAAATCTCTACCACTGTGATTTAGATACTTTTTTATTGATCGTTTGGCATAATCTTGATCAAACATTTGATTTACTATAAGTCCTCTGTAAAATGCCTAACAAAAAAAATATTTGAACTTGAAATTCAATATAAAAAATAAGAATTATTTCAAATAAAGTAAAATTTTTTTGTTTTTATAACTTTAAAATGAGTTGGTCATAAATTCAATTAGCAACATTATGACAGTTCTAATCACCAGTTGTACACATATCAATGAAATAAACCCCTCTAAAATGATGGGACGAGTGATTCGTTAGGGGTTTGGTGACATTCCTGGTGAACAAATGACTGAAATGTTTTAATTTAACATTTAAAATGAACTATATTTATTAAAAATCGCCATTCGTACATCTTTTCCACTATATATTTCGATAGGATCACTATCATCATGAGGTTACCTACATTCACGACGGATGAATATATATATATATATATATATATATATATATATATATATTATATATAGATATATATATATATATATATATAATATATATATTATATATATTATATATATATAATATATTTTCAATAAATCAATGATATTTAATTAACTAGAATAATTTTCAATAAATATATTAATTAAAATTATTAAATTTTAATTTAATTTTTTTTTAATTATTTAACATAACTATTATTAATATACATCAAGATACAAAAACTTAATTAAAAACATTCAACACACGCGTATTCACTGCATTCTGCACATTGATTTTAGGATTAAAAGTTCTTATCAATAATGCTTCACATATCACACGCTCAAAACAATTATCAAAATTTTAAAATCAGACATTCCTAATTCTCTCATACAGACTTTATTGTGATCCTTAATATTGGACACTCCCTTCGGTCGTCCTGATGATGATAGTGATGCTATCGAAATATATAGTGGAAAAGATGTACGAATGGCGATTTTTATTAATAAAATCTTTACCGAGTTTATTAAATTGTATATGTGAAGTCTGAAAGGTGGCTTATTAAATTTAGGAAATGATATATTAATTCAAAATAAATTCAAAAGCGTTGTATACATTCAATCGAAGGGAAAGTGTATCATTAAAAAATAATGAAAATAATAATAATTAATGGCTATCGTGTTTAATATATCTGACTAACTGACAAACAGAATAAAGCAGTGTCCGAAACGTTGCATGGAGACTGACAGCTGTCAAATAACATTAGAATGAAAATCAGGGACGGATAGAAAGAATTTATTGTTCGGATAATTAAAACTAGAAATATTTAGTTAGCAAGCTTAATGTAATTGTTTCTAGAATATAAATGCTGTGAAATTTAATCTGAAATATAGATTGTTGGATTGAGAAATTTTTTATTGGTTTGTTACAATTACAAAATGTTCTAGGGGTAATTTTAGAATAATAATTTTAGAATTCTAGGGCAATTTTAGAACCAGGTTGAAACAAGATTCTCAATGTATACCTGCGGAGGAATCATGATTTTAACAAATTTAAGATTCAAAACTAGAATGAAGTATAACATAGAAAGAACATACATTCAAATATCGGTAAATTGAATACGCCTTTTGCTTGCCATCGTTTTCATCAATTGTCACTGTATTCAACCGTTCTAAATTCCCAACAAACCCAACGTAATCTTGCCGATATTTGTCCGTTGGAATTCCACGTACTTCCAAAGGTGGGAAATATTTTTCAACTACACAAATTTATCACAAATCTCCAATAATCAAATCAACCTTTCATTTTCATTAATTTGCTTTCGCAATTTTCCATTTGTTTTATTAATAGTCTTTCAAAATCATCAATAGTTCGTGTTCCTGTTACTATCGTGGCTGAAAATCCAAGGAAAGATTTTTTATAGTATTTTTTGTTTTTAAAAGTTACTTTGTTTTGGTTGAGCTACGAAATCTTCTAATTCGGTCTTGTTTATTTTGGTCATAGAAATATCGAAGCAATCTAGATTTGCACACAACTCGAAAAGACTTTTTTTAATTCCAGGAATATCGTCTTTCTTATTGGATCGAGGACTTGCTGTCAAGCCGACGATCTGTGGCAGTTTAGCCTTTGGATTTAATCGTTTTTCTTTGAAATACTCTTGCATAATTCTTGTATAAGGATGACCTTTCATACAATTGTGGCATTCGTCGATAAATATTAAGGAAAATTTTGATATCGAACTAATGAAATAGTATTATCTAATTAAAATAACATATTTATAAATATAAAAACAAATCATAAAAACTGTTACTATTACATAACCACTTTTTCTATCTTGTGAATAAAATTAACTTTTTTGACCTCCAGAAGTATTTTAAAAAAAAAGTAAGTCCAAGTAAAATAATCTTTTAGGATGACAATGTAGGAAAGATATGAGAACTCTGCACTATTGCTCCACTGGCCACACTTTACCGAATAGATTCTTTCATTTGTTTAATAATTATCTTGTTTATAACATATTGTTTTATACTTATATGTTGCGTTTTATTTAATTAATATTCGGTAATTTTAAAATCTTTTTTTAAATTTAAAAACAGTGTAAATGTATTTGGTTCTAAATGTACACAAACCCACAATTGATTATCATCTAATGGACATTGATTTGACTTTTTATAATATAAATATTAACTAACCTATAATAAATATGTGTGTGTGTGTGTCATAGCCAGAAGGGACATTGAATTAGCTTTGTGACATTAAATTGGCAATTACACTATAGAAAGAGAAAAAATCGCTGTGTGAAGAAAAATAAATAAATACACACAAACACGGTTCACAAAATTTCTATAATAAAAAATACACAGAATACGGACATTTAATAAGTAAAAATTTTTCAATTTTAAAACAATTAATTATAAAAAAAATGTATCAGAAATTCATATCAGAGCATATCAGTTTATTGAACAAATCAGTTTATTGAGCAAATCAATATATTGAACAAATCAATATATTGACAAAAACAATATATATTGAATACTGCTTTGAAATTCAATATGAAATATTGGCTATTTTGAATATTGTTTTGAAATTCAATATAGGAAATTCATCATATATTGTATTGTTTTGAATGTCAATATGGTCGATATGCAAATGCTTAATCAGAATATGTCAGAAGCTTCTTCAGAATTGACTATTCCAATTAAAGAAATTCCTAGATGACTGCTCTTTCAATACATGAACAAACAAGAGATTCGGTAGATCACGAGCAGGCAATCGGATTTATAGCAATATGCCAACAAATCGAGATCCCAATATTTCTCTAGTTTTGGCAATTTCCAAAGATGGGCCAATCCATTCACAAATTATTATTGGCCCTTGTAAAAATGAATCATATCAGTGTATTTATAACCGCATTGACTGTGAAACTATGACTCTGGATTCATTTTGATCCACGATAATGCATCCATCCACAATAATATAATCTCATTCATTAATCCAATGGAAAAGTTGCCACTCCGCATAGTCCATATTTGAACCCCATCGAACGTGAGTTCAGCAACATTAAAAATGTAGTAAAGACATAAAGTTTCTCCTGCTGATGGATTTAGCAGACAGATTTACTGCAATATCCCAAGCAGTTAACGAGGAACTTTGAAAACCAGATTATAGTAATTTGAAAAATCATATAATCATTTGAATAATCATAGATATTTTAGGTGAACTCTGACAAATTTTATATAAATTCATAAATTTAACTTAAAAATTTATATTATAAATAAAACCAAAACATAGCTCAATTGACATTTCTAATTAAATGTCTCATTAATGATAATCAATTGTGCTTTGGTGTATTTGGTTCTAACCAGATCACGGTGACATCGATAAATAACGATTAATGTGAAAATAGCACCAGAGATATCATCAAATGTATTCATATTTAATCGTTTTAAAATTAATGTCCATTTGTATGTAATTTTTATTATGTACATTTTGTGAGTCGTGCTTGTGTGCAGGTATTTATTTTTCTTCCAACAGTGAAATTTTCTATCCGTGTATAATGTATTATTCAATGTCATGGATTTAATTAAATGTTACTTGGCTATACATACAAACATTTATTATAGGTAGGTTTCATTTAAATTATTAATTTTGAATCAATGTCCATTAGCCATCTTCAATTGCCCTTTGGTGTACTAGCTACAGTCAAAATCAAATATATGGCTCCTAGAACTTTTTTTCAAACATTGGGTAGTACTTATACATTTTTATGGATAAATTTAATTAAAATTTTTTGAAAATATTGTTTGGGGAAATGTAAGTGGTGAATTATGAGTTTATGTCGCGTCTGTGTGCGTTTTCTTTTGGCTTTTGACATTGGTTTTTTGTATGTGCACACAGATGCGATCAGTGTAATTTTAAAGATTTATTATTATTTTAGTTGGAATTTTGGAGTGGTTATGAAGTTTGAATTGGTCAAGTTGTTTTAAAGATTGGGAGTTTCTGGAAGTGTTTTTGAAAATAAATTTGTTTAATGGCTACGATTATAACAGATAATTACTATTATCATAAATGCAACAGGGACGTTCACATATCTCAGGATGGTAAATGGGTGACGTGCAATGATGGATTCATTGAAAGAATTGAATCTGATAACTCAATGGAAAGTGATGATGATGCCTTGAATGTTTTTCATATTATTCGCCATATTCCTGGTGGAAGTACTACAAACGAAACTGATGGTTCCTTTTTTATTACTCCAAGAGATCCTGATAACAGAAATAGTGTTTTTGGTCAACTAATATCAAATGTATTTGGTGGATTGCTGCCGCTGGATTTTAGATCAGATTCGTCAGATTACATATTTTCAGATCAAAGTTTCGACAATTTTGTAACGAGAATTATGAATCAATTTGAACAGAGTGGTCCTCCACCAGCAAATGAGGCAGATATTGAGAAATTACAAGTCAAGAAAATCACCGCAGCTAATGATACAGGTTCCATTTGTCTGTCAGATCATGAGGTGGCCGATAAAGTGTACGAGTTGCCCTGTCAGCATAGAAACCCTGTTCAGTGTCTAAAAACGTGGTTAATTAAACAGTAAGCACAAATAAATTTACATAATTAAAACGTAATTAGGCATTAATGTAATTAAATTATAAAATTCCAACATCAGTAAATAAAAATTAAAAAATAATACCTGATCTTGTTACCATCATCCACTGTCAGCGCATTCCGAAGGATATCAGAGGTCATAATAATGATATCATTTGTGTCTAAATGGGCTATCAGTGGTCCAGTTATTTTATCAGATTTTCCACGAATATCTATAATATTACTATTCGGCCTTGCATATTTTTTGAACACTTTATATTGTTGAGTAACAAGTGGAATACGATGAACCAGAAAAGCTATTTTAGCATTTGGATTTTTTTCTAAATGGTCCTACAAGAATGAAATAATATTAGGATAATTAAATTTTCACAGTGAATTTTTCTATGTCATGGATTTAATTAAATGTCACTTGGCTATGCATACAAACATTTATTATAGGTAGGTTTCATTTAAATTATTAATTTTGAATCAATGTCCATTAGCCATCTTCAATTGCCCTTTGGTGTACAAGTACAAGAAATCTATTTCATAATTTAAAAATTAATTTGGGAGTACGGCGAAATAAATGAGATTAAAATGTCAAAGATTTTAAAGAATTTAAAAATAAATTTACTCTAAGATTCAAAATAAAAGAATAAAAATTTATAAGTTTTAAAAGCTTTTATAACTAATTCTTAACATTTTTAATAATATATAAAAAATAATTTTTTAATAATGGGAAAAACTTTTTTATTTTGATTTATTTTGTTTTGAAAAGTAAATAAAAAAAAAGAAAAAAAAGAAAAAAAAGAAAAAAAAAGAAAAAAAAAGAAAAAAAAAGAAAAAAAAGTAAAACTCCAGGAAATTGATAAGGATTATTTTATAGGCGCAAATTTTTTCATTTTTTTGGAATATATACTTCGCAACACAAGGCTTAAATTATCATTTAATTGTTTTAAATCTTTTTATTCAGTAATGTTTCAGAAAATAATAAAAGTTGTCAAAATAAAATTTTTTTGAATATTCGATGTAACTCACAACTGGCAGATTTTTAACAGCAAATATTATAAATGTGGACTTTGCATTCTAACAAGACTATCGATCAATATTTTGTTTTATATTTAACGGAAATTTCAACAGATAAAATATTTATTAATCAAATAATATTGTAAACATTAAAAAGTAAGGATAACATACGTTAGCAATGTAAACCGCCACATTTGTTTTTCCAGATCCGGTTGGAGCATATATAATGACATTTTTACCAGAAATTGCAATCTCTGCTAGTTCTAATTGAAATTTTTTCAGAACTAATTCTGGGGGCGCCTCTTCTACAATTGCATATTAACAATAAAATAATCAAAATTTATCATTATTACATTAAAACTTCAAATTTTCGTTTTTTAACCTACAATACTTATTCTATAGATATCAAAGTATCAAAGTCCATATTTATTCATCATATATAATAGGCTATTCGAAAAGGAGTTTTAATGCATTGAGTTTGAAATTGAAATGCATACTACAAATTCATTTTAGCCTTTTCGCGACGTGCTATTTTCCTATTAAAAATGCCTATAAAACGGACGGTTTTCTATAAACTTCGATAGTTATCAAGTATGCAAACGCTCGTGTGCCCACTATGAAATAAGGACTACTACTGTCAGATTCATACATGACAAATAGAATAACAGACAAGTTTAAACTTGCCTTCAGCTGACTGATTTTATAAAAATATTACAAATGATTTATTAGGCTAATAGTTAAAGATTTCATATATTTAAATATTTTAAAAAACTTTTATTTTATTTCACCTATTTACTAGGAAGTTTACAATTCCAAACTATTAAACAGGATAGAATAATATATTAAATTTAAAAAAAATTAAGAATGCATAAAAAACGAACAAATATTTTTTTAATATTAACTAGAGGTAAAAAATGTGAAAATATAAAGTAGTGGAGAACAGTTTAGAATAGAGTTTTGAAATAGATTCAACGTCACTTCGATTAAAAATAAGTTTGAAGGACTATAAACTGTTAAAGATACCAATAAGTCCTGTAACCAAAAACAACAGCTGTCGATCGAAGAATATTGATGTTTTTATTTCAATGAATAAATTTCCATAAATGTCTTTGTTGAACAAAAAGGTAGATTGTTATTGGGAGGCCTGGATTTACCCTTAGGCTGACAAGCCAAAAACCTCGGGGCCCCAAATTTTGTATTATAATTATAAAAACTTATTACATCTTTTTATTATTTGCAGACTATATTTAATTGGTCAATCCTGAGGTTAATTATCGCGTCTGTGTGCACGTTGATTTTGGGATTGTGTATATACGAAATTCGGCTCTGATCATTGGGGAGACATAAGATTTTGAAATCTAGTTTATGTTTGATTTATTTTCCTACGATTTTGTTGAAAAACCTATAATCGCTAAATTGCATAATCAATTCTAATTATTTTAGAAATCAGTAAAAATTCAATTGGATTTTAGATAATAATCAATTTTCAAAATATTAATCAATAAAAAACGTTTTAAGTGTTAAAAATAAATTTAAGATAAAAAAATGCATACCCAGAGATTCAGTTGAAATTTCCACGTCATCATCAGTGTAGCTACCGTAATCTAAAAATAATTTGATTGAAAAAAATTTCCATTAAAATTTATTAGAAAGTCACAACAATTTAAAGCAGGGGTCCTCAAACTGTTTTAAATAGAAACCCACTAGCCAGAAACTTGGCGACCCAATACAAAATTTTTTCCTTCTTTTGCAATCAACTTTATATTTACGAACTCCGACTAAAATATTTTCCCATTAAACGTATTTTAATTCTTTCAAAATTTTGCTAACAAACCCTTAATTCTTACAATTAATTATTCGAAATAAAAGAATAAATTTAAAAAACACAATTGCATTCTCGAATAAATTGAGCATATTAATGAGATGGGTGAGCTTGCATATTGCTGACTAGTTCGTTTTGTTTGTAGCAGATTAAAAAGTTTGTGACGTAGTTTGTTTCATTTTTTTACAAATATCATCCTCGCGACCCACCTGGGAAATTTCCACGACCCACATGCGGGTCGCGACCCATGGTTTGAGAATAGATAATTTAAAGGATAATTTTACAGTTTTCCAAATATATTTCAAATTCCAGGGTGTTTGTAATTCAATTCCATTAAAAAAAATTTGAACTGACTAAATTTCACAATCAGTGTTCCGCGAAAAAAATGACATTTTATCTTTAAATTTGCATTTAAGATACATATCATCAAAAACCTCAATTAATTTATTTATAAGATGATTCAATAAGAAAGCCGTTACACAGATGTATAAACATACAAATATAAAAGTGTTTTTATTGCGTGTTATTGTTGTGCGTGGCATTTTCTTTGCTTATAAGAAGGCATTGTTTACGTTTACGACAGATTTATAGTAATTTGTGATTGGTCACTCATTGTGGGCAAGTATTATTTTGTCAGTGTTCCGCGTAAAAAAAATCATGTGAATGATGTTCCGCGCTTTTATATTAATTGAGAACCACTGGGTTAAGGTGATAACTGCAAATAAGCAGATAGTGCCAGAAACAAACCACTACTATACGGGAGAGTTGGAGATTATGAAAAGCAGTATTATTTCACGACGAAGAAGGAATCTAAGATAAGGATGGAATTGAATACAATTGATGCTTGGAAGTAAAGACATCAAAGAACTCTTAAATTCAGTCTTAAATTATATATAATGATAATAATTAAGAAAAACTTCAAAAAGGTTCACCTCGTCACCAGTTCATCAAATCGAGAGGAAGTCTTGCTTATTTCAACACAATTATCAAGACTGTCATTGTGGGCAAGTATTTTTTTGTCAGTGTTCCGCGTAAAAAAATCATGTGAATGATGTTCCGCGCTTTTATATTAATTGAGAACCACTGGGTTAAGGTAAACAACCAATAGCGTGTCATTTAATGCTCAAGTATAGCCATAAATTTGAGTTTAACACGTAATATTGATTTCTAAAGAGCATCTTATTTCAACAAGCTTTTTTCGTTAATAAGTTCGAGATACAAGAAATATTTCAACTAATAATCATTAAATGAGGTTTGAATGTAATAATTTAACCGTAAAAAATTAGTTTTTAAAACTCTATATTTCACTCTTAATATTTATCAAAACTGAAATTTCAATATGCGTAATGCTATGAAATATTTAAGATTAAGCAAAATCACCTGGTTTCGAATTACTTTGAGATGAACATTCATTTTATTAATATATTGTTATATTATTTACTTACTGTGATAATCACAGAAGGAAAAATTGAGAAGTTAACATCTGATTACTCAAATCGACTCTGTCTCACATTTCCAGGATCATCTGATTGTCAAAAACTCATTTTTTGAGGCAAAAAGTCTTCACTTCACTTTGAATCACTCACTGACATAAAATATTGCATATATTGTTCAGGTTTTTTGCTTTCATTTTTTCACAGGTTAATTCATGTTTTCACCGGACAATTTACAATTTACGGTTACTAGTTTTGCAGCGCAGAGCAAAGTCAGCTATTAGAACATTTCAAAAATTCAAAAAATCGTTAAAATTTAACATTTCAGAGGTTTAGCAATATTTCTGTATAGAAATTACAAAATTTTCAAAATCTTAATTACAGTACATTCGATCGATCTTTAATTTTGATAGAATTTATTGT
>CAUHTR010007331.1:87500-101566 GCA_959609185.1 Schmidtea polychroa
TATTTGAGTATAATACGTGCAATACTTCTTGCTATGTTTTATTTTACTTTTACTTGGATTTTTATATTTTGGGTGTGCTTTTCTTTATTATTAGTGTTTAGCTGATGTTTTTATGTTTTTATTTTGACTAAACTTAAGGCTGAGTTGCATGCTATGTGTTGACACATTTCAGTCAGAACTTAGTTTTGGGTCTAGAAATCAGTTCTAGCCCAACAATATTACGAAAGTATTAAATTAAGAACCTGCAATTTACAAAGAATTCACACCCAAAAATATTTCTCATTATATCAATTATTGTCAATTATATCTATCAATTATCAATATCAATTATATCTATTATTGTCAAAGTTATTTAGAATATCTTTTCACACGCCATGAGGATAAATGCTCCTAAATGTTTTTGACTTAAACAATTTCTGAGTCGATTTAAAATAGAGAATTTTTTGAGTGAGACTTATGTATTATGTGGTGCTGCGACAAACGACAGAACATTTCATTTACGATTCTACTCACATCATCGGCATGTTTATTTTGTTGACTCGTTAAACAACTATTGAGTTAAATAGAAATAGAAAGAAATAACAATTGTAAAAATTTAATTTCATTTCATTAAAAAATATAAAACTTCACTATATATGAGGACCAGTAGGCCCACGGGGATATTGGGCCACTCCAGCACTGCCAATACACTTGTTGGGTAAAGATTGAATGTATCCAATATGAAATTATTTATTTAAATATTATTATTAAAAATAAGTAATAAAGACTTTGTTTAAATTTGTCTGATTAAATATAAACTTATTCATTATTAATGTTGATTCGCATTAGTTACTTTTGAATTTTTATGATGGCCATATTTGGTAAAGTTCCTATTGGCTAGGTTAATTGAATAACTTCATACAACTATAACAATAACAATAATTATAAACAATCGATTTAGCTACAATTTCAAGTCATAACAACAGAAACGTGTCAAATAATATTCCAGCCTAGCATTTAATTGGGCCAATTTCAACCAATAAGATTCACTGATAAATCAACACACGTATTGAAATCAGACAAAAACAAAATTTGATTGGTGCGACACGAAAATCAATACCGTATCATATTAGATTAAATCTGTATTAGATTAACAGATTATTTTACGCTGTAACATTGACGCCAAATTTGTGTGTAATTACGAAAAGTTTGTTTGTTATGGGAGAAAATGATTTACTCGATGAAGTTATCTCAAAAATCGGATTTGGTAAATTTCACGTAATTTCAATTTTAATTCTTGGATTTATTTTATGGTTTGAGGCAATAGAAATAATTTTGTTATCATTTATCGGGCCTCTGTTGACTTGCGCGTGGCAAATCAACCTTCTTCAATCATCACTTATCACAGTTTTCGGCTTTCATTGGTATGATTTTAGGTGCCCTATTTTTTGGGAGTTTGAGTGATAAACATGGAAGGAAAACGATTTTTTTGATATGTTTTATAGGAATATTTTACTTTAGTCTTTTATGTGCTTTGTCACCAAGTTTCATTTGGATCGTTATTAGTCGTGCAGTAATTGGAATCTTTATTGCTGGATCAGTAATAATTACTCCAACATTTATTGCGGAAATTATGCCTATTTCTCATAGAGGAATCGCTCAAATGTGTGTCATGACATTTTGGTCTTTGGGATCGTATTACATATCTTTGTTGACCATAATATTGGTTCCTAGGTATGGTTGGAGATTATGGTTGGTCATTTCCGCGTGTCCAATGATATTAATCCTGCCAGCGATTGTCTGGTTACCAGAATCTCCTCGGTATTTGCTTCTTGTAAATAGAAAACCTGAAGCTATCAAAGTCCTCAACTATATTGCTTCAATGAACGGAGCTGAACCCGTTTCAGATGTTAACATTATTAAATACAAAACTCCATCATCAATAAAAGATATATTTCATCCGACATATCTAATAACAATAGTGATCTGTGCTTACATTTGTTTTGTGGCCGGGTTAAGTTATTTCGGATTTGTCCTGTCATCGTCCATTATCAATAATATACCTCACAAATGCTTACAAAATATAAAACTAGTATCGGATATTTCCTTATATACGAATTCAACAATCGACGACTCATGTTGTTTTTTCCAAACTTTGGAAATCATGAAAACGGTTTTTATATCTATAACTGGGGAGTTAATAAGTTATATTTTTGGGATATTTTGTATTCGTTATATTTATCGTAAAATGTATATACTCATGATGCTGTTACTCATTGCTATCGTGTATTTTTTATTGAACTTGTGTCTTTCGCCAATTTATACGGGAATATTAATGATGTTTGGAAGAGGGGCAGCTGTGACATTGATTGGATTGGAATACATTTATATTTCTGAAGTTTTCCCAACGTCCATTCGCAGTTTTGGTGTCGGTTTATGTACGAATTTTATCAGAATTGGTGCAGTTGTGTCACCTATCATGGTGAATGGTATCATGGTAAATTTATCGTTTCTAGCATCAACTATGGTTTATTGTGGCTTGAATATTTTTGGTATAATTCTTATTTTCTTTCTACCTTTGGAAACTAAAAATCGCCCTGTTCTACAAAACATTGAAGATGAAAAGAGTGAAAGAAGTGGTAAAAATTTCTGAAATATATTTAATTATTTTAAGTGTTAAAATATTGAATTTAAAAATATTTAAAAATGGGATCAGGAAGATATATTGTTGGGTTATGACCACTAGTTACTTTTTATTTATTTGTTGACATGGCTCCTATCTCGACAGTCGCAACCCCTCTCAAAGCATGATATAACCAAACTACACCCATCGCGAGTGACGTTGGTTCTATGTGAAAGTCCAAAACTAAGGTAACAATTCCCTTGTACTGCTCATGGGTTAGAGTGTCAATGAAAGGCAATAAGTGATTAGATCTGAGGTGGTCACCTTCTTTGTCATTCCCAATTTTTGCACTCTCCCGTTTGCCCGTCCTCCGGGAAAATTTGATTTACAGGAAAGACTGAAAGCTGAATAAACGAAAAATTTAAGCTAAGATAAATTTATAATAGTACAAATCTAAGATAATAAATCAAGTCGAAACAATACAAAAAATTAATACATCAAAATAGCCTTAGTTCTGTCACTTCTTCGCGATTAACTTTTTTGAATTTGATCCACAAACTGCCAAAAGGCCTTTGACTTCCGTCTGTTCCGTATGTACCGACGATGGCGATACCCGACCGATTTCGGTCAGTTCTAAACAAGGAGTGCCCATTAACACTGACTTTGTCAACTCAAAGTTATCGACCAGGTCATCCATTTAAGTTGAGGACAAGTACACACCTATAAATAAATAATTATACGGTTCATTAGTTGAAAAAATGGTTTCCAGGTTCTCTACACTCCTTACGTGGGGCTATATGCAATCTTATCTTTTTTACGATTTTTATTAATAATGTATTATTTTTGATGAATTTCTCTGAATGAAACTAATGGACTTGTGAACATATAAATAATAAATTAACAAATAAAAAAATCAATAAAATGAATTACATTTATTTTCAATGAATAAAAACTGATATAAGTTAAAGAAAAATCAATAAAGTTTTAGTGTCGAAAATACCAAACACACCCGCATTATCCCATAGGCACAATAGGCACAGTGCCTAGGGCCTACGAACTGTAAATGGCCTACGAAAATTTTTACATATTATTATTTACGAAAAATTTATATAATAAATATTCAACCAAATCATGAAAAGAAAAACTTCACTTAATCCAAAATAATTCAAAATTTATTTTCAAAAAACCAAAAAAAAATCATTAATTTAGTAAGCAATTTATTTAATTATTACCTAAACTAACCTTCCTACATTTTTTATTGGCGAATTCGACAATAGCATCTTCGAAACTAATTTCTCGCATTAAATCACTTTCAATTGATAAAATATTCACAAAATAACATTCATAAAATAAACCAATATGGAATGAAACTAAACTTTGTTATTTAAATAAAGTGTTGTTAAACTAAAAAACACTTTGGAATTAAATTAACGCACTTTAAAAATAAACCACAGCAGACTTCATTAGGGATACTGGCAAAAAACTATTCGATAGGGTTAAAGGTAAAAGTGCCTAGGGTCTACGAATTCGGGCATGGTATTACTAAACATACCTTAGAGTAAAAATTTAATGTTTTTTGATGAATAAACACTTTCATATAGGAATAGAGAAAGCGGTAAGAAAATAATTTAAAGCAATGGCGAGTATAACCAGGGACGGTGCCGCGACATTTTGACCCCAGCGACATTTTGACCCCAGCGACATTTTGACCCCAACGACATTTTGACCCCAACGACATTTTGACCCCAACGACATATATTTTATTATTATTATTATTATTATTATTATTATTATTAGTATTAATCTATATACTCCGAGTCTATCCGACAAAATATTTTGTCCCCCTATGGGTAATGCTCACAAGGTACTGGTCATATTCAACATGTCGCAAGGGTATTATTAAACAAATCAACATTGTATTATTATTATTATTATTATTATTATTATTATTATTATTATTATTATTATTATTATTATTATTATTATTATTATTATTATTATCAATATTATTATTATTATTATTATTATTATTATTATTATTATTATTATTATTATTATTATTATTATTATTATTGTTATTATTATTATTCCATTACATCCACTATATCCAGTATATTGAAGTTGAAGATTCCTTCTTATATTTATAGGAAAAACCTTGATAAAAGATTTTTGGATATTTATTGTTCAAATAGAATATTTTCATTAAGGATAATTAAAATCAATAAAGTTTTTTTAAATTTTTTTATTAGATAATCAAATATATGTCGTTGGGGTCAAAATGTCGTTGGGGTCAAAATGTCGCTGGGGTCAAAATGTCGCTGGGGTCAAAATGTCGCGGCACCGTCCCTGGTTATACTCGCCATTGCTTTAAATTATTTTCTTACCGCTTTCTCTATTCCTATATGAAAGTGTTTATTCATCAAAAAACATTAAATTTTTACTCTAAGGTATGTTTAGTAATACCATGCCCGAATTCGTAGACCCTAGGCACTTTTACCTTTAACCCTATCGAATAGTTTTTTGCCAGTATCCCTAATGAAGTCTGCTGTGGTTTATTTTTAAAGTGCGTTAATTTAATTCCAAAGTGTTTTTTAGTTTAACAACACTTTATTTAAATAACAAAGTTTAGTTTCATTCCATATTGGTTTATTTTATGAATGTTATTTTGTGAATATTTTATCAATTGAAAGTGATTTAATGCGAGAAATTAGTTTCGAAGATGCTATTGTCGAATTCGCCAATAAAAAATGTAGGAAGGTTAGTTTAGGTAATAATTAAATAAATTGCTTACTAAATTAATGATTTTTTTTTGGTTTTTTGAAAATAAATTTTGAATTATTTTGGATTAAGTGAAGTTTTTCTTTTCATGATTTGGTTGAATATTTATTATATAAATTTTTCGTAAATAATAATATGTAAAAATTTTCGTAGGCCATTTACAGTTCGTAGGCCCTAGGCACTGTGCCTATTGTGCCTATGGGATAATGCGGGTGTGTTTGGTATTTTCGACACTAAAACTTTATTGATTTTTCTTTAACTTATATCAGTTTTTATTCATTGAAAATAAATGTAATTCATTTTATTGATTTTTTTATTTGTTAATTTATTATTTATATGTTCACAAGTCCATTAGTTTCATTCAGAGAAATTCATCAAAAATAATACATTATTAATAAAAATCGTAAAAAAGATAAGATTGCATATAGCCCCACGTAAGGAGTGTNCCAGGGACGGCTCTACCATATAGGCGAATTAGGTGCCGCCTAGGGCGCAAAAATATTTTTCTAAATTATTCCTCGAATATATAAAAAAATTATTTATTATGATATCTTTAATTTTTCTCTTTCACAATTGTCACTCCTATATTATTTTGTACTATTATTTATGTATTTTGAAATTGCATATATTATTATATTTTGAAATGGACAAATTTTTTATTTCACTCAATGAAAAATTTATTATGAAAATACCTACTCGGTGAATTAAGAAATTTAAATTATTAAAACATAATGTTTCAGTTGGCATTTTTTAAGGTAGGCGCTTCATAAAAATTCGCCTAGGGCGCTAGGCTTGGACAAAATTTCTTGAGCCGCCCCTGAGTATAACTAATGTCGACGTCAATCACTTAATCGATCACTTAATTAGAAATCGGCGACTAAATTATAATTATTATTATTGCTAGTGTAGGATTAGCATTGTCGTTATCATTATTGTCGTTAATATCATTATCATTTCCCCATCTAACATTGAGTATCAGCAGTACTAAACAGAACGGCCGTGAACATCGTTATAGGCCGGCGAAAACACACTCATAAAGTTACCTAATTAATTGTTAGCTGCGCCGAAAAATTGCAAAGATCGGTGAAGTTAAGTGTAATCAGAGTTACCCATATTGTTGGTATGATACTTTCATTAGTTAGTCAAGGAATCGATTTTGGAGCGATGACTGTTTATTAACTTTTTATTAACTTGAGAATCTGTACTTATTTCTGAATCTTCGTCGGAATCTAAAGAAGTCCATTCTTCATTCAATGCCTCTAAAACTGAACATATTTCTCTAATTTTTAAACCTGCTACTTCCTCTAATTTATCAAACAAAAAGTTTATTAAATATTCTAAATCAAAATTAATGGATTAGTATATACTATATAGTTATACTATATAGTTATATTTTATCTTTTTCTGACGACATTATTATCATTCTGTTATGTAAATATGACTTTGTTTACAACATTTCTAGGTTAAAGTTTGCATTTAAATTGCCTTTAATTTGTGTTCAAGTGACATTGTCTTTGTGATATTATTATTATTATTATTATTATTATTATTATTATTATTATTATTATTATTATTATTATTATTATTATTATTATTATTATTATTATTATTATTATTATTATTATTATTATTATTATTATTATTATTATTATTATTATTATTATTATTATTATTATTATTATTATTCATTATTGTTGGTTGGTGACAATGTTTGTAAATTCAAACTGTTACTCTGACTCCAAAGTGTATTTATTAACTCACAATTTAACACTCTCGAACACGATAAGCTTTATTAATATTCACACTGGATCATACAAATTTCAATTACAATCAATTAACTATAAACCAATTTATCACACAGAGCTTATTTCGACACTACGCGAAGAATAGCCCTTTCTGTAACCACAACAATAATCACTAGCCTTCAACCACTCAATTACAGGGTAAATTGATCGGTTGTTCTTTTTGCTTTGACCACAAATGTATTTACTCCATTTCCACTTTATATTCAGTTTTGCAATAGATTCTCGTCACTTCTCGTTTCACTCTGTTCTGAACTCTGTTTTATTCTCCCTTTAATTTTGCCTTTAAATTCTCTCTTTGATTCTCTTTTTTGACTCTCTAAATTAAACTCCTTTTAGCTTTCGTTTTCTTCTCTCGTTGCCTCGGTTTTGTCTCTAATTTTTCGTCTCTAATTTGTTTCTACTTTTGTTCTGATTTCTCGGTCAACTGGTCCGCTTTATATAGTCCGTTTCATATGTAGCACTAGAAACAGATTTTGTTTTCCATTTTCATTTTCCTCTGTATTCCCCGCTACGTCAGCCTTATCTCTGACAGATATCGAGATATGCCCTGATTTTTCGTTTTCATGTTGTGCCGACTTTTCCTATCTTTGACAGGCTTTCCCAATATTTCTGTTATTCTGCAATTTGAAATTCCTCCTTTGTTTGTGTTTTTTAATTAACAATGACCTTTGTTTTAATTTCTTGTTTGTTTTCTTTTATTTGATTTATCTTTCTCATTTTTTCCCTCAAAATTAAATGTTTTACCCGATAAGATTGCTGAAAACTTGAATTTAAAATATTTTAATGAAGGAAATAGAAAGATATCTTGCGCAAATGGTAGTATGTTAGGGATTTTAGGGAAAGTTTCTCTAAGTTTAGAGTTTAACAATAAAAAAATAACTGAAGAATTTTTTGTTGCTAAGGAAATATATCCAGGAGTAATTGCAGGACTAGATATATTGAATTCTTTAAATATTAAGTTAGTTGAATTTTGTAATGAAAATGTCCTCAGTTTGCAAGCAAAATTTGGTAATAATTTAAAAGTAAATAATAAAAATTAATTTATGAATGAAATATTGAAAATAGAAAAATGCAATCCGATATATGAAATAGTTGTTGAATTCTCAGATATTTTTATGTATAATAAATGGGATATAGGTAAAACAGATATTTTAAAGCACAGAATAGAAACTAATTGCAACCCAATACCAATTAAGCCGCGGTGACAACCAATACATTATGAGGAAAAACTAGATTAAATTGTTAAAAACCTAGATTAAAATAAAATTATAGAGAAATGCGAATCACCTTGGAATTCACCAATAGTATGTGTGCCAAAAAGGGAACTTCTGAAATTCGGATGTGTTTGGATTTTAGGATTTTAAATTTAAATATAGTAAAACCAGCTTTTATTTGATATGTTACTTTATTTTATGAGATTTTTATGCTTTTAAACATTTTTATGCAAAGAGTCAGGTTCATTCAATGAAGAAAAAGAATCAATGTTATGAAGAGCAAACGTCCAGGACACGAGCTAAAGTTGTGGAGTGCTAAAGAACCAGAATATTATCAGTAAAATAGTGAACAAGGCAAGTTAAACATAATGACAATTCTTGTTTTTGTGCGTGGTTTTGTTTTTGAAAATTATATTTTTATTAAATTTAGGTTGTGATGCTGATTTTAAAAGTAGATTTCATATCATTGAAGTTTTATTTTTAAATAAAAAAGATTATTCTATTGAAAAATAAATAAAAAGTTGCAAACTAAATTTGTCATAACAATTAAATAAATTTTTCGCGGCAAAAAGGCTTAAATTATCATTTAGTTGTTTAAAATTTAATTAATGCTGCTACTAAGAAATCGTCACTTTATACTAAATTTGTTCAAAAATTAAAAAATTCAAACTCAAATTCAAAAATGAACATGATATTTATATACAAATAATGATAAAATGAATAATTCTCATTTTAATTAAATGATATTCAAATTATTCTATTAATAGGAGAACCATTGACATATCACACCGATGGTTGGCTCTTCCTTAGAGCAAAATTGGCATTTACAAGGGTGCCAAAGAGTTAGGGCATTTGCTTTGAGCTCAATATTCGAAAAAAATTGTTACAAAATTTGTATTGTATTTTACGGATTTTCAATTTTTGGTTTCTAAATATTTTTCTTAATATTAAATTCATTACAAAATCAGTGTATGTATTTCTTTTCATTTGATGATAAAGGTATACTCGTATCTTGTTGAAACTATATAAATAAGAAAATAACACGAGATAATTTTTATTAACTATTAAACGATTTACTAGGAAAACAGCATTTTACAAGCAGATGACAATTTTATCAAATGAAAAGAAATAGCTGCAAAACTGTCTAGTTGAAATATGTGGTTGTAATTATATGTGAAATCAAAGCTAAAATTTGGACGTATTAACTCGAGCGCGTGTAAAAATTCCGTTTTTTGTACTCGAGTTAACTTGGTCGAATACATTAGTCTAGTGACATTTTCCACTAAAAAATAAGCTGAACATGTTGATTTTTCATAAATAATGTTAGGGATACAGAAAATGTATAAACCAAAAATCAAAAATTGTTCAAATCAATTTAAAAATTAATTAAAATTCGAAAAAGTAAAAATCAATATTTTTGTTGAAGAGTGAGAACAAATGGCAAATGAAATTTTAAAAATGTGTAAAACCATTTTAAATCGATGAGAGATTTCTAGAAGGGCCATGAACCAAAAAAACAAATTAATTAATTATCTGATTATTAAGACAAGCTCATATATCATAGAGAATCTACTGAACGTCGTCAGCTTAATTGGCCAAATAAAATCGGAAAAAACAAATTCGAATAGATTGAGCAAGTTAGCCTAATTTGGTGATAAATTAATAGTTAGATTAAATATCGTATGGGCAACAAATTGGACAATGCAAGTTTAAGCATATAATTTGTGGAGGAAAATTAAAATTTATTAACAGACTAAAAAAGCAGAAATTCCAGTTGAATGAATAACGTAAAACGTACATCAGTCAAAAAGAGAGTCAAAGAACTTAAGTTTAAAAAATTAAAGTAGAATTAAATTGAATTAGAGTGATATCTTATTCGATGACTACCCTGTCAGTAGTCAAATTTGAAATCAATTGTATTTAGTTTTGTTTGAAATAAAATTATTTTGTCATGACTCGAATTTGATTTGCTTAGTTATTGAACACGAGGAGCCAGAATGAGAAATAATTCCTATCAACAAAACTATTAATATCCCAAAAATAAGAGTTAACATACAAAAAAGCACAAAAAGTTTAGTTTTATTAATTATTCTTTTGATATTTTATTCTTGATAGTTTTAAGGATTTGTTTTTAATTAAAACCTTTGCATAATCTGAACAATAAACAACATTAATTCTCTGCATAAATGCGCCACAAAATGCTTAGCTATCTTTTTACTTTCAGAAGGTATTCAATAGTGAGTGATTGTTTATACGGGGCAGCAAAATCTTGATCTTCTATTTTATTTCCATTTTCTTTCTTTTCATTGTTTCAAAATAAACTAAATCAAAATAAAACTTTTTTCAAGAATTTGAGAATTTTAAATTAAATTTCTTCTAAAATTCAAAATAAAACAATAAAAATAATTGTTAAGTTTTTAAAGCTTTTATAACTAGTTCATAATTTTTTTAATAAATGATATTATTTTATTTATATTTTATTATTTTATTTATATTTATTATTTATTTATATATATTTATATTATAAACTATTTATTTATAAAAAAAGTTTTTAATAACTATTCATATACGCAATTTAAAAATTTTTTAAACATAATTATATTTTTATTTTTATTCTTAACCCTTAAACCACTGAAATAAAATTACGAGGACAAACCAAACTCAACCAAACTGACCGTTACAAGCAAACTATGTGTTTGATCGTGTTCAAACCTGCAAGTTGTGGTGTGTAGTTTTACAGACGAAAAACGGTCTTTCTGTTTGGATTTGAATTGAATAGGGCTTTTATGATTACCGTCTGTAGACGGTTTTAGTGGTTATATGGTTAATGATTCCTAAAAGTTTACTTCCTTAAAATTTGATCTAGTCTTTTATATTATTTTTAAAATATTATTTTGCAAAAGAAAATATTCATAGTATCAATGACAACTAATCAGACTGGTGATTTCCATGATCTCTTCCTTAGTGTTGATTGTTGGATATAGATGTTTTTAACTCTTTGGTGGAAGTATCTGAGCGTACTTCTAATGTATATCTTTTTTACATACATTGCACGTGATGCAGTGGACAATGTTTTTTCATTAGCATATTTCTTTCGGTGTCTGGTAGTTTTCCATTGTGAAAATGTTTTCTTTATTGTGTTGTTTGCCAGGGCTTCTGTCAATGTCCAAGACTTATGTGTTTAACAAATTGAAATATAAATTACAAGTTATAAGTAAAATATTAAATTAAATTTCTTTTTATATTTTTATTTTCTTAAAATTATATTTAAAAAATCACCATTTGATAATAGTGATCTAGGACTTTTGCCTTCACGTCGAAACATATTACTCTTCCACGATGTCACATTATTATTATTCTCCCTATTAGAATCATAATGTCCTCGAGTTTTATCAAATCTTCTTCATCTAAATTTTGACGTCATTTATGGAAAGCCATATTTATCTGTATTTCTTTTTTCTTTAATTGACAAAAATTAAAATTACCTAAAAAATAATTGTGCCTTTTATCAAAATAATACGCATACATGGGCCACCTATATTTAAAATAGATACAAATAGATACGATTTTTAAAATAAAATTAATTTGGAATCAACGAAAGATAAAAGAAAAGTGTAGAGAGCTTAATCGCGGAAATGTTTTTCGAAATGGTTTTCAAATCAATGGTGGTAAAATGCATCGTCTAACTTTATTATTCCTATGCGAGTCTACTGACTTTCTAGCCCCCCCCCCGCACGTAATTTGATTTTTATAGAAATGTTCGTTTTATTGAAATTTCATTAATAAAAAGAAGTCAGCCGAAATAAATCAATGTCTACGATAATAATAAATATGATAAATATTTATTTAGCCAATTTAATAAATAACACAATTTCAGCCAATAGAAATTCAGTATAATTAATTTTTTGAATGTTTATAACCCTCATAAAGTTCAACAACCTTTATTGCCTTATTAATAAATTAGATCATAAATACGTAAATAATTACCCTAAATGTTCAAGTTTTATTATTATTTTTTATTGTTATCTATTTTAACATCAAAAATTGTCATTGTTGTCGATACTGAATTTCTATTGGCTGAAAATGTGCAATTTACTAAATTGACTATATAAATATTTATGATATTGGTGTTTGTCTGTAATTGAACAATACAATTTTCTGTAATGGTGCTTACCAACTGACAACAATCGTCAAACTTCAAAAACCCGTGGGCTTATTGAATCAATTATCTATCAAACGTATTCGGTGAATGTTTCTGGATACCATTCTCTCAGACATCAATAAACCTTTGACTTTCAAAGTTGTTGCTTTCTTCATATTATCGTTGCCGACATTCCAATCGTGCAGTCAGATCCAGAACATTCTCTTTGCGTTATTCATTCCAAATTTCACATGCCGATTCAATTCGACTGCTAGATTCATCATATCAAAAGACCAATGTTCAATCTTTGTGAATGAAACAATGATTAAGTGCCAGGAATGGGATTTTTCATCGTCTCCAATTGGCAATACTTTGGTCAGTGATTTTGGGTTAGTGTGTGGTTATAAGTATTTAGGGGATATGACTCTAATGATTTGGTATGCTACATTTCTTTTGGGACCGTTGGCTGGGTTTATGTCCGATCGTTTTGGTCGGAAGAAAATCGTCATTTTATCGTTGATTCTCGAAACCTTTTCATCGATTCTATTAGCTCTGTCACCGAATTTCGCAACATACTTAGCTTTTCGGATTTTAATGGGTTTGAGTGCTAGTGCGGTTTATATTTCCATTGTTTGGTTGATAGAATCTGTGAGTATTGAGTTCCGGCCATTTATCGGATCGTTCTATTGGTTCTATTGGACAATCGCATATATGGCATTCCCAATTATAAGTTTCCTGACAAGAGATTGGCGGTTATCGCAATTATTTTCTTTGATACCAAGCGTGTTATATTTGTTTATATTTTTCATGCCGGAATCTCCAAGATGGCTATGCGTGATGAATCGCAAGGAAGGAATGATGGAATCGTTGAAATTCATGTCGAAAATTAATAGACTACGATTTGATGTGGACCAGGATGACATATATGTTGAAAATCTTGTTAAGGAAGGAAATATCTACGTTGCTTGTAAGGACCTGGATTTCCAAGCCCGATCAATTGCAGCACTCTTCTGTGCCTTTTCTATAAACTTGATTTATTCATCTATGGTTGTCGATATTGGTATTCTAAGTTCCAATATGCATCTTTCAGTTTTCCTACTTGGTCTTATGGAACTACCAAGTCTTTTGTTGTCCTTTTATGTTCTACAGTATATTAAAAGAAAAATAGGGTTTTTACTAATTGGCGGAATTGGTTCCCTTTTATTATTCATTAGTATTTTTTTCAGTAAATCTATTCCGTTGCAATCTATCATCCGAATTATTTTAGGATGCATTCGAAAATTGCAATTTCCAGCTGTAATCAAATATGATGGTATACGTGAATGAGCTGTTTCCCACAACACACAGATCTTTTGGGATCACTCTTTTACTGATCTCTAATTTTCTTTCATTTTCTGGTGCTCTTCTTATCAATCGGCTATCTGCTATAATTTACTTTTTACCAACGTTGATATATTTTTCATTCTTGTGGATCATTGGAGTCGTTGTCTATTTCAGTCTTCCAGAAACGAAGGATTTACCTATCC
>CAUHTR010007331.1:101666-114166 GCA_959609185.1 Schmidtea polychroa
ATCCCTGAAACACTGATCGACATGAAAATGCTGAAATGTGGAAAAGAAGATGAATTTGTCTATTATATGCAAAACAAACATAAATATTTCAATCACAATGCCGGCAATTCAGAGAAATCTTCGGAAGATTTCAGTGAGAAATCAAAACTTATCACTGGAAAATATAAATGATTTCTAAAATATGAAATTTGTTTTAATATTATCTTTATTTAATCATCAATAGTTTAAAACAAATTAACCAATAAAATTAATTTGCACATTTTATTAATTAAAACAATTACATCAAAATGTCAGGTGAATTATAGTTTTGAAATTTTTATTAATAATCGATTTTAAAAGAATTTTGACAAGAAAAATTGTAAAAATCTTTTGTGCTGTGCTCATAGTCTGCGATGCTATTTACTGTTTAAGTGTGATTCATTTTTGTTTGGTGAATTCAGTAAAGTTTGTTGATTACTCTTAGGGTCAAGAGCACAAACATATAAGATCTGTATGCACTAAAAGATCAACATGAAATGATTGGTTTGATCCGAAGCTCGTGATAAGTTGTTTAATGTCCCAATACAAGAACTTATTGTGTCTGTTCTACAATTTGTTAAATTTCAATTATTAAATGATATATTGCTTTTAATTGTAAGTAATATACACCTAATTCCGAAATTTAATAACTTTATTATAGGATTTGTGAAGGTGAGAGAAAAATAATTGAACACACCAACACAAAACCTCATAATGAAAAATGCATGCAAATTTCTTATATAGGTTTTTGTTCCGAAATAAATAACTGTTTACACATTGTTAACATATTGCTAAAATATAATTATTTTTTAATTATTAAAAAACGCAAGAAAGATCTTTTGATTTACAGAAAGAAATTCGCAAATCGCAAATTTAAATAATTTATTTTAATAAATTACTATTTTCATAGATATACAGAAAATGACAAAATTCGGCTTATTAATGACTTTCAGAATGGGGACAATTACCAAGAATTTGGAAGATTACCAAATCTTTAATTAAAGCAATCATTTATAAATATTAAAAATATGGGGCCATCGAAAATGAGCTGGAGAAAGAAGATTATAAAAATTTAGAAAACTATTTCATCCATGTTCTTTCCTAATTGCATTAAAAAAATTAATGTCTTCAGTGATTAGTTTATTTATTTAGTTAAAAATATATCTAACTTACATTTTATTGAAATAATTCCAAATAAAAAATCATTGAATTTCATAAAATTCCTAAAAACACTTGAAATTTAATTATTAGGGCATGTTCACAAGTATAGACCAATTCTCTGGGTCGATACTATAGTGTAACCTTTGTGAAACTACCCTCATCTTTTTCCGTTCACCTTATTCGAGCTGTTGGCGCAAATTAGGGCCAGCTCTGACACTTAGTAGTAACCTTCAGGGTGATTTGTATAACCGATCATCTTTCCTTCATAGCAACCAGTTTACATAGCTTGTTTTATTTTATATAATTGTAATTGATTAATAAAAATTCTTTAAACCATATTTGTTATTTATTAATTTTTATCTACACGCGGTTTAAAACTAATTTGGAGTCAGAACATTAATTGTCTTAGTTCCAATAGCCACGAGCCTAAAACTTTTGTGTTTCAATAATATAAGAGTATTAATTTTTTTTAATTAGAGATGATTTTGTTCCATACAAACAGGTGTATCGCTATTCCCAAAGTGTGTTATTTAGTATTGATGAATTTACTATGTCTATAACGACCATTCTTATATTCCCTTCCAAGAAAAACTATAGTACAAGTGAAAATTTCAAAAAAATTATCAAAAGAGAAATCAATCCGATGGCAACCAAGGCTCATCCACCAAATAAGAAGAAGTGTTGCTCAGAGAAAAGGTTACTAGGCAGTGGCGGAACTTCAAAATTTGGGCCCCCCGCGCAATATAAAATATTTCCACTTAAATTTTTCGGTTAAAGTTTAATACATAGTTATTCACAGCAGCCGCTATTCAATGATAGTTTTATGTTTGTAGGCAAATATAACTGGGGGGAAAAAGTTTCAGAAAATGATTGTAAATGTTTTTTTAGTAATAATTTTGGGCCCCCGCAACGCAGGGTCCTGCGTCCACTAGTTACGCCACTGTTACTAGGAATGAAAATATATAAACAATTTAATCTATGAAACCTTTATCAAAAATTAAAAAGGATGCAAATGTCTGAATGTTAGTGAGCAGGATAAAGACGAAACCAACAAATTTATAAAGAACTTAATAACGATATGAAAATTTTATGATTTAAAAGGCTCGGACGTCAGAAAACAATTTTATGTATATTAAGACAGGTTTTTTTATCAAACAAGAGAATTAAAATGGCAAAACTTACAAAATAGGTAATTGGAAATCATAAAAATAAAAATCTAGGTTCGATATCTAAGTTAATTTGGACATCATCAGTAAGAAATTATATACGAAAATTCAGTAGATATGAGCTCGTAGTTCCTTTTGGCAACCAGAACTGACCTAATCAGGAGTCAAACATCCTGTCAATCTCCATAATGAAACAAGTTGACTTTTGTTGTCTGCTTGATTTACTTAGGTATCTACCTCAAATTTTCTCTATTGAATATAATATGAAATGAGCAATGGTTATATGTAGTTATATGTGGTGGACCAATTTCTATTCATTTCAACCGTTCTTTCATTTATTTTTTAACGTAACCATTTTTTAGCCAACGCTTTACCCGAGTTTCTGATATTTTGTTACATCTTAACAATGAAAATTACGATTAAATTGTTCAACAATAATATTAAATAAATAGCAGTGACGTCAAAAATCAATATAAACATAAAAATAAACATAAATATAAACATAAACAAAATATTATTATTATTATTATTATTATTATTATTATTATTATTATTATTATTATTATTATTATTATTATTATTATTATTATTATTATTATTATTATTATTATTATTATTATTATTATTATTATTATTATTATTATTATTATTATTATTATTATTATTATTATTATTATTATTATTATTATTATTATTATTATTATTATTATTGTTATTATTATTATTATTATTATTATTATTATTATTATTATTATTATTATTATTATTATTATTATTATTATTATTATTATTATTATTATTATTATTATTATTATTATTATTATTATTATTATTATTATTATTATTATTATTATTATTATTATTATTATTATTATTATTATTATTATTATTCAATTAAAAAATTATAACATCCTTTAGATTTATGAGTTATTAAACCGAAATATTTTCAATGAATAAAAAAATTAATAGGTTTTATTTATTTTTCTAAATTAGGGATAATTTTGAATTCTTTAATAATTATCATTATAAAATAAGAAATTTATTTCTCATAAACTTTTGCTCCAACGATTTCATAAAACTTATTGCTTCCTATTAATAAGATGTGATGTTTCGGTGTTCGTATCACTTTTCAAAAGGTCAAGATAGATATCACTTTCGCATTCTATTTCTCTTTTCTTATTCATATAGTCCAAGTATTCCTTTTCTTTGTTGATTTTCATCATTTTCTGGTCGAGCAAGGTTTCTGGCATCGGCAGGTTTTTAGTTTCGGGTAAATATATGTAAATGATACAGCTCGTAATAAACATCAAAATGAAATAAATTAACATGGGCAGAAAAAATAAAACTATTGACAATTTGTTGATATAAATCGCTGCTGCGAATGAACATAAATTCGCTAATTGAATGGATGCGAATCCTAAAGATCGGTGGGTCGTTGGGCACAGTTCGCTGACGTAGACCATTGTGCTTTGATTGCAAGCCGTTACGGCTATTTTCGCTATGCACCCGAAAATTATTCGAACTATCGCCTGCCAAGCAATATTCCTACTGAAAAAGACACTAAACAGAATAAAAATTGATCCCATTCCACCAATTAAAATGAAGGATATTTTGCGACTAAAAAATCGCAACGACGCATACGACAATAGAATGCCTGGAAACTCCATTAGTCCAAGTAGAAACATGGATATGTACATATTATTGCTTAGGATTTGCAAATTAACACCAATTGCCGCATAGATAAGATTTATTGAAAATACTAAGAGAAAACTCAGGGTCATTCTTGATGAAAATGTTTTGTCTTTCAAAGCCTTCCAAGTATTGTGCTCGTCTCTAGTTCTTGGAACATAAATTTCTTCATAGTTGATTTTCACTTCAATTTTGTTGGTTTCTGCGATTTTTTTAAGCGATTCAATTAATTCGGATTTTCTATTAGTAACACATAACCATCGAGGGGATTCGGGGAATAGTAAAATTAATAAGTATAAAATATTTGGAATTAAAGATATTAACTGAGTAATTCGCCAGTCTTTCGTAAAATAAGCCGTCAATGGGAATGCCATGTACGCCAGGCAGCCATAAGTCCAAATAAATGAACCAGAAAATTCTCGAAACTCATTGTCCACCATCTCCATCAACCAAACATAACAAGTATAAAAACCATTAGCACTTATTCCTATTAATAACCGAAAAATGATATTACTTATTACGTCAGGTGTGAAAGACACGGAAATTGTCGAGATCGTTTCCAAACACAAATTGAATATCGCCACCTTTTTTCGACCGAATCTATCAGAAAACCATCCCATGATTGGACCAGTAATAGAAGTTGAGTACCATACAATGAGGATGATTTCGCCTAAATTTTTGTAATCACAAACGAGTGCAAAATCCGACATCATAGTTTTCCCAACTGGTTCGTATGAAAAGTTCCATTTCTTGCATATAACTGTGGATCCGTCAATGATCATGTTACACTGATCAGCGGAAATGGATATTTTACTGAGTGATGAATTGTACAGACAGGTGTAATTCGGAGTGAACGTAGAGATGAGAATGTTCTGCATTTGACTGCTGAATTGAAACGACGGTAGAGATAGAATGAAAAAGGCCAAGAATTTAAAAGTATTCCTTTTATTGTAATCTCTTAGAATATCATCTAAAATCATTTTGATTTGCAGTCACAAAAGTGAGTTTGGTCTGACTGCAGCCAACACAAAACTAAAATATACTCATTGTATACAATGTATATAAATGCGTGCACCAAAACTTTACAGTTGATATGAATTTGTATTTCAAACAGAAAAATTGTTTTACTGAAGTAAATCTTTGATGTTGGATTTTGTGTATTTTTTTTCACTTTGTGACCGGAATACATGCGAAAACATATTGTTTTAATTAATTATTTTTAATAAAATTACATAAAAATATATCAATAACTGTTCACTTTATATTTTGTTAAAGATGACAATTTCAATGAAGATATGGATTTATACATTCAAAATGGTATACATTTATATCCGCGCGCCCACAACCGCGCGAAAACAATACCGCTTTATTAACCGCGCTGTTAAAAAACGCGCACTCAAAACCGCGGTATTGTTTGTCGCGTTTTTTAACGGCGCGGATATTAAAGTAAACCTTCAAAATTTGTCGTAGAATTACGGTTAGATCATGGCTGGAGACCAAAAATTAAAAAGCCCAATTTACCCTTTATAATTCTATTTTGGGAAGAAATCTCCGAGTTATTCACGAGTAAGTCAGGAGAAAATATGAAAAGGAGTTAAATTTATATTTGGTTCAAAGTTACATCTGGAATCTTGTGCAAAAGCGAGGAACGAGTGAAATGATTTTAGGCAGATTAGATAAACAAAGCTGACACAAAGCTTGAGTTCAGTGTTGTCGCGAGCCGTTGGACGGTCTTATCGAAATCTATATAAATGAAGATTTAGCCAATTCAAATAATGATTTACAATCAATACTGATTATGATTTCAAAAAAAAACAATGAAAATAAGAAGCAAATATCAAATCACCATGATTCTAATGGGAATAAGAAATTCAAATTACTAAAAGATTCTGAAAATCTTGATTTAAATGATAGTTTTGAATTGAACGAAAATCTAATGAATGAAACAAACAAAGAAAATATTTATTCTAATAATATTCGAATTCATGAATTTTATCAATTGGTTGTAATAGAAATGGATTCTCACGATGAAAGCATCTGACATAAAAAAACATGAAAAAATAGGTACCAAATAAAATTGAAGGAATATGGCCATATTTTCTTATAAACAATGTTCCCTCTAATATTTGCAAGTCTCTGTGCGCAATATTTTGTGCTGTGCAAAATATGACAAACTGAAATTAATTGTGTTCCCTGTGTGCACAAGAATGAACATAAAACAAGAAAACAATTTATTCATTTTATAGATTCTTTATTTCTTTACAAGACTAATTTTAGGGATACAACAAACTGTTGAATATACTACGATAAGCTACAATAAAACAATTACTTAAAGCAAATAAATTCTCTCATTGTAAATTCTATCTTTTGTTTGTGTCCATTGGTTACAAACATTCTAAATCCATAAGCAAACCTAGAACATTTAAATAACACACTCACTAAGTGTCAAAAACTTTATAGATTTTTAAGCGTCTAAAATTTTAGACACTTTTGCTTGTAAAACTCGGTTAGGGTTTTGTTATAGGGTTTCACCTGTTTTACTTTCTCCGACCATATGGTACTGTAACAACTTGGTGACCGATATCACAGCGCTCGCAAAAAGTCACTTGACTTCGTCCTAAATTTTATAGATCTTTGGTTATTTACATTTTTTTTTCAATGGATATTTGTTTTACGAACAAACTTGAAAATTACTTTGTAATTCATATACGAAGTAATTTTATATTTTAATGGTCTTTGTTTTATTATTGTAATATTTTAAAATTTCAAAGTATTTGCAAATTTTTCAATTGATAAATTGAGTGTTACTGAGTGTTACTATATAATAATTATGGAATGGGCATATAATTTTGAAATTGATGATAATGAAGATCTAGAAGCTGAATTTAAAGTTTGACTTATTTTTTCATATAAATTACGTACTTTCTATTAAGGAGGACAATTTGCCTCGAGGAATCGTCTTTTTAATTGACTGTACAAAGTTATTATTTGAAGAAACTGTATCTGTGTCTGAAAATGAAAATAAAACTTGGTTCGAATCTATTATTAATGGAATTTTATCAGTTGTTAAAAATAAAGCCATGACATCAAATAAAGATAATGTTTCTGTAGTTTTATGTCGAGTTGTAAGTTTTTGATTTATTTCTAATAGTTTTGTTAATGTTAATATTTTGTTTAGAAATCTAATCAGGATATTATTATGAAAAATGTTTTTGTATTTCAGGTAAATTATTGGTATATTTTTAGTAATAAAGTAATATTAAAAATGGTTATATATATTATCGAAATTTAAAGATATAAAAATGTTTCAATGATGGGTAAGGGGCTCGAAAGGATTATAGAAATGAGCCATATATACAGGATTATAATTACATTATGCACAACTAATAAGATCAAAAGGTTTTAAATACAAATTTTGTTTTGAGACTAATAATCATTGTAAAATTATCCTTATTCAACGCATAATTCTCAATGGTAATTAATTTTCTTAAAATCTATAGGAACTTGATCAACCTAACCTGACAGATGTTCAGAACTTGATGGAGTTGCAAACCATCACAATGGAGTCATTTGATAGCAAATACGGATTTGCAGAGGAATGCTCCCTTTACCACGCGCTGTGGTGTTGTCAGAGGTTGTTTATGACTAGAAAATCTAAATTAGCAAATAAACAAATTGTGTTTTTTACCAATGATGATGATCCTTGTAACAACAGAGATGCAGTGCAGGTGAGTATGATTTGTACAAATTATTTATTAATCGCGAGTAAGTTAAGTGGCTGCGCTATTACTAATTGATCAATGTTTTAAAGTTTTAAAAATTAATTTTTGAATTTCTAGAATCTATTAAAATTTCATTTTTTAAATTTGTTTTTGTTGGGGTTATACAAAGGATATGAAATAAAATATTAAAATAATTTACGAATTATCAAAATCAATTAAGATTAATTAAAATTTGGAAAAAGTAAAAATAAATATTTTTCGGGGGGGGGGGCTGTTGTGGTAACTGGTGATAAATGAGATTTTAAAGACGAATAAAATCAATTAGAGGTCTATAAAGGGTCAGAAGTCCAAAAAACAAATTAATTAATTAATTAATTAGTTGAGTGAGTTTTAATGCAAGTAATTAATCAAGAGGTACCCAGCTGGTTGTCAGGTTTATGGGTTATCGGTAATTAGACTAATGACCAATAAATGTTCACCCTATTTAATATTACACCAAACACCACTGAGAACAGTTTCCCATAATATAACAAAAAATCAATAATCTTACATTATAGAAACATACATACTTACTCTGATTTCACGTTGATGTTCTCATTTAGAGTGCAGTCAGATACAGCTTATACTATAGAAATCTGAAAAGTTGAAGAAAAATAAAAAACTGCACACAAACGCAACACATACTAAAAAACACATACAAACTTTTGATTCATCGAAATGCACAGCTGAGATACATTTCTATAATAATTCTAGTTTAGACAATTTTTAGATAAAAAAAGTTCGCTGAAAATTTTTAAAAATATACTTTTAATGAAATTTCAAGAGCAGATGAATTTGGTTCAATGTCTTTTCAATCCAGATTTGCTTTCCTGAAAGAAGCTCCTCATATTGAGCTCAGAAAAAAAAATTACAAAAATTATTTTATTTTTATTATTCGACGATTTTTCCCAAAATGTTTTAGAAAAGTACATATTTTTGGTAATTCATTTATTTAAATATAATTAAAAACATATCTGACTCACATTTTTTTCGAAAATATTCCAAAATACTTGTCATAAAAATAAATGTCATAAAATATCAAAAATTCCTGAAAAAAAAATAAATAATAAAATAAAAAATCCCTGAAAATAAAATAAAAAATCCCTGAAAATAAAATAAAAAAAATAAAAAATCCCTGAAAATAAAATAAAAAATCCCTGAAAAAAAAATAAAAAAATCCCTGAAAAAAACTTAAAAATAATTTATAATTATAATGTTGACTAAAAGTAAAATTTAAGAACTTGAATAATGATCTCATATCTATATGGATCAATATTCAACACTTAAAATTTACTTAAAATTAAAAATCTTACCAGAAAGCATTTCTAAAATGGCTAAAATAAATTTCCAAAAAACATTCATAACTGTAAGCAATTCAGTAAATGATAAATATAAATTGATGAAGATGATTAATTGGTAAATCGGTGAGTGAATTGCTTTACACGCCAACCACCACTATATAGAACGTATCTCAGTGGTGTTTGGTGTAGGCAATGGTTAGCGTGAAGCGCCAGTTGGTCGAAGAGAAAATTTGTTAGTTGAAATGAATTGAACGAGACGAGGAGTAATTCTGAGAAAATATATAAACAAGATTGCGTTTTAATTTTTAGGGTTATACCCGTTGGGTAATTAATCTCCCCATTTTGAGTAACAATATAATTAATTTGGAAAATATTTTTTTGGGATTTGAGTTTTATTCCTATTGATTGCTGAACATGAGGAGTCGGATTGAGATCAACAGATAAGAAACAAACGAAAAAGAAAATTTCCAAATTGAAAACAATTAAACGGCAATCACAAGATTGGAGAATAAAGCGTCATTAAGCATATTGTGCCAGCAAATGGATCGGAGAAAGAAAAATTTATCAAATTGACTGAATAAAGAAACATGCGGTGATTATGGTAATCAAATAAAGCACGAACACGCAAAATCGGCTTACGAAGTTGGAATTAGTTATTTAGAGAGACAAAATGAAATAATCTCTTACGATATATTAGTTTTGCAAAAATGGAGCGATTATTCGACAACATATCATATCAGATCAAGCAAACAAACGAAAATTTCTGAATATTTAATTAACATATAAATAATTTTTTCCAGTTTCGATCATTCCGAATAATCGCGTGTTTACTGTATTAAGTTCGATTGCGACATGTTTCTACATATTCCTACAATCACGTATTTTCACAACTTATTCTTGTCTACTTTGCCGCCAATAGAAATTAAACATGTTTGCTTCAATTTTCAACTTAATACAACCTGATTTCAGAGAGGCCTGCTTGTGAAGTTCCGAGATATCAAACAAAATAACATTAAAATCGAAATAATCCCGATTGGAAATGAAAACAATTTTAATGTTGAAAAATTTTACAAAGTAATTTTTAGTTTTGTTTTAATCGTTCATTTGTGGAAATCGATAATTTTCCAGATGATTCTAGTTTCTGAAACTGGTGACAGTCTTGATAATTGTGTTGAAATAAGCAAGACTTCCTCTCGATTTGATGAACTGATGACGAGGTGAACCTTTTTGAAGTTTTTTTCTGAATTATTATCATTATATATAATTTAAGACTGAATTTAAGAGTTCTTTGATGTCTTTACTTCCAAGCATCAATTGTATTCAATTCCATCCTTATCTTAGATTCTTTCTTCGTCGTGAAATAATACTGCTTTTCATAATCTCCAACTCTCCCGTATAGTAGTGGTTTGTTTCTGACACTATCTGCTTATTTGCAGTTATCACCTTAACCCAGTGGTTCTCAATTAATATAAAAGCGCGGAACACCATTCACATGATTTTTATTGCGGAACACTGACAAAAAATACTTGCCCACAATGAGTGACCAATCACAAATTACTATAAATCTGTCGTAAACGTAAACAATGCCTTATAAGCAAAGAAAATGCCACGCGCAACAATAACAAGCAATAAAACACTTTTATATTTATACATCCAACTCTTTTTTACACGATTTTGAAATCTTCTTTTTTTCCACGAAATATTCGGTTTAACACTATTTCCAAAAAAGTTTGTTTTAATTTTTTTTTATTGTTATTTTGACAAATATTTTTTTTAGAAAATTTTACTTACATAAGGAAATTTTAATAAACTGGTAATAAAGTTGCGGATATAGAGGAGTTGATGCTTGAAATACCTTTAGATGATGAGGAATTGATTGAAGCTAAGTAGGTAGTTATGTGCACTCTAGATCCATGTGCACTCTAGATCCAGATACCCCCCCCCCTATTTTTTTTAAAATTTTTTAAAAGACCCCCCCCCATATTTTTTTTTTAAATTTAAATTTTTGTTTTAATTATTGATTACGTAATAATTTTAATTTTTTTGTTTTAATCATCAATTACGTAATAATTTTATTTTTTTTTGTTTTAATCTTCGAATACGTAATAATTTAAATTTTTAAAAACGTGGATTACGTCATTTTTTTAATTTTTTATAAGAATTTTTTATGACATTATACATATTTTTTTATTATATATATTTATATATATAACATTATATATATTTTTTTAGAAAATTTTACTTACATAAGGAAATTTTAATAAACTGGTAATAAAGTTGCTGCTTGAAATACCTTTAGATGATGAGGAATTGATTGAAGCTATAACAGTTAATCGTATTAATGAGAAGGTGAAATGCAACGGAATTCACAGGTTTGTATGGCTGGCTATCAAGAACTTTATAAGGAAGTTAAAAAGGCAAAAACCCAGCAGCTTATAACAGATTTTATCATAAGAAAACCAATATCAGATTTGGTAGACCTGAGTGAGTAAAGCAATTTAGCCAGTCTATAATAAACGTGCACGCTTATTATAAAGTAGTGATAATAAATATTAGTTGCTAAATAGGACTTATATTTCCAATTTGAATTAATTTATATGTATTTACTTATAGACTAAATTACTATTATTATCTATTTTTAATAAAAACATGTATGGATTATATTTTGTAAAACTTATATACACCTAAATCCAGAATATAAAAGTTTCTATAATCAAAAAAAATCGATAAAATTATAATATAGCAACACACAAACTTACCTGTGTGCAAAAATTTAATGTTCCGAATGTTAAAAGTTTTATTATAGGAATTGAGAAAGTGACAGAAAAATAATTTTACACGCGTAAATTTAATATAGCTTTTTTCATTCCGAAAGTAGAAAGTCATTAACATATTGTTAACATATCATTATTTTTAATATATTAAAATTCATGGCAGAAACAATTTTGGATTTTCAATCGGACAACTCTACTTTGAGTTTTCGATAAAAGGACGACAAAAAATCGTAAAATCTATTTATAAAATATTTTCGAAGTTTTTATTTCTTTAGATTTTTAGATATTTTTCTGGGAAAAAATTCGAAAATCGTAAATTTTTATAACTTGTATAAAAAAATAATAATTTCATAGAATTACATAAAATGACAAAATTCGCCATATAAATGAGCTGGATAAAGAACATTACAAAAACTTAAAAAATAAATGTTTTTGGTGGTTTCTTTATTTATTCATAGTTAAAAATATTAATCTACTTACATTTTATCGCGGTCATTGTGGGGTGTAGGGGTTGGGTAGCAGCAACATCAGTCTCGTTTATTTCTTCCAACCTCATTTGATCTTCCATTTCAACAAGATCTTCAACTGATTCTAATAATTCCTTAATATCATCAGCAGAAACATCAAGCT
>CAUHTR010007331.1:119166-122915 GCA_959609185.1 Schmidtea polychroa
ATTGAAATCATATTTGTATTTGCATTTCATTTTTTTATTTATTGATTTTTTGTTTTAATTAATGTTTTCCCGTAATTTTCGTCTTCTTGTGTTTTAATCTTTAATTCTTATCTTAATCAATTTTTTTATATTTTATATTTTCTTTTCTCTTATATTATTATATTCGTTTATTTATTTATTGGATTTTTCACTTTTTCTATTTTGAATTTTTTCGCGTTTTTTTAGTCGTTTCTTCGCTTCGAATAAACAATTATTTTTTCTAATTTTGGCCCAGCATAAAATACTCGGGTATCCGCTGAAATTACGACACGCAATTCATAGATCAACAGTAACGTTACCATACATTTTAAATTTAATACGTTAGTTTTTTACATACACAAATTTATAATAAAAGAGGATTTTATCTACCAATCACATTGTTCAATGTTCAATTACAATGTTCAGGATCAGGATCAGGATCATGGTTATTTATAATATGTTCTGGGCCAGGATCATAATTAAAATGTCCAGGATCAGGTTCAATGTGTAGATAATATTTATGTTCGTTTTTCAGACATTATTCCTTAAAAACGTGAAATTTATATCAAAATGAAATCTTTTCGTTGATTTTCATATAAATTAATCTGTGTCGACAAATAACAAATCTTTTTTCGTGGACAATGTCTGCGTGAAATCTTTAATGTAAGAAAAGCACATCTGACTAAATTTTGCACACTTTGCACTTAAAAATCAATATAAGCGCGATAACTCGTCAGTAGGGGAGGGGGTATATTTGCGCGATAACTCATACTGATTCATGGGGCTCACATCTACCTACTGAAATAGTACGGGATTCTGATTAATTTTTTCCTCATCGGTTCGTTATTATGATCTTAGTCTCATTGTTTCTCGATCTTTAAAAGCTTTTTTTACAATATTATACATTTAGATGGGTTTATTAATACCCTTGTCTCATTTGGTTTTACAAAGCCTTCGTCTGTTGCAGCGGGCGGCAATAATACTGGATACATGATTGCTATACTCGCTCACTACCTTTTCTAATTCTTTTTTGTTTTTTCCCATTTTCTCAGTCTTTCGATTTCTCTTTTGAATTTTTCTCATTTTCTTCATAACATCTCATAAATCGTTTCTAATTCCTTTCTATTTTGCCTTTCTATTTGGCACTTTTCATCAGTTGAAATCTTTCTCGATATTATGTCAATTATACAAATAAATCAAACCAGCACATTTTCCCATTCATGCGAACAACTGTTTTTGAAAATGGTCGATTCCTTTATTTAGATACATAGATAACCTTGTAGAAGCGTTTTATACAAACTCAAAAATCTTTTAATAAAATACTTTAAAACTCAGTCCAAAACTGACTTTAGTAACTATCATTAGGAGATAACTCGGTAAAATGGCTACTAGTAGCTTGATCATTTTAATCTATAATATTCTCCATTTTGAATTTGCCTACAGACTTCTGCAGCTAAGTTAAATTTGAAGCCGAAAGTCGATGTTGATTTAAAAGTGCTCTATAAATCCAATAGATTGGATTCAGCAACTGTGGCCCAATTGAAAGATGAAGCTAATAAGCTGAAAATCAGGATCAATGGCACCAAAAAAGCCGATATTATCAAGTGCATTTCTGATCATTTTAATACAATAAATTGATAGCTAGCATATATTTGTTTATATTGTTGTGAAATTTTTATCTTCTATATATAAAATTGAATAAATGTTTCGAATAAAATCATTGGAAGTGCTTGAATGTACACTGCAAGATTTCTCAAATCAGTTTTATGGGGAAATGTAAAGAAATTATCTTTGAAAACCAATTTGTGTGTTCAACTACAAAATGAAGTATCCGCCGAAGGTTTCGGAAAATAATTGCCGTATAATGGGAATGTGAAGATGGCAATGGATAGATCTACACAGTGTATCACATTGCCATTCAAAACGATTTCCCAAATATCACGCAAAATTACAAAAATCTTTAATGAACGTTCTACGAACAATGATGTGAATTATATTATTTTGGTGATTGCTTTTAAAGAAATTGTTGACAGAATTTTATCTCAAACTGATTTCTCGTGTCTAATTAAGATCAATAATTAAATCCCAACAAAATAATTTTTTTAAATCAAAATTTTATTAGACCTTGACTTGTCCAACAATGAACACATGCTGATTAGATACTCGATAGAATTAACGTCCAAATCTAATATGCAAATCTGGTTTGGCTAACTTTAGTCGTATAAAATGCTTTCAATTAAGTACTTTCAATCCCTCTCAGTAAAATATTTTTTCTATATCGCCAAATGGAAATTTTAAATTTTCTCAGTTCCGTTTATAAGGATTGCTCCCTATTCATCATTTCCTTTAAATGGGAATTGCCATCTTGTTATTCAAGACGCCCATGCGATGCTGGCATTATTTTTGTTCAATAGGTTTGTAATCTTGTTTTTCGAGATAACCTGATCATATATTTCTCTTTTACAAGCGACTTTGACTGACATTCTCAGAGATTCTCCAGTGATTTAAGGGTTTTTCCTTGAATTACTTATGTTGGGTCGCAGATAAACCACATTTTAACTTTTCGTGTCGTTACCGACGCAACCCAAGATTCATTAGTTTACTTTACTATACGATACTTGTTGAACGATTAACGTTGGTAATGTGTCGTATGGGTGAATATTCATGAAAAGCGAGCGTATTCTTTTACATTATAGTCACCGAGCATTCGAACGGGTTCGCGGACTGCCGATAGAAGGCTTGTGTCTTATGTGAGTTTAGATCCTAATTTTTTACGTCCAATAATTTGAAATACATAAAATCAAGATATGCTAATTATTGTTTATCTTGTTCAACAGAAATGGAAACCCCTGAATTTATAAAAAGGATTTATGTGTTTCATGACGGTCAGTTTTGCAGGATTTTCTCATTACTTAATGTTATACTAAGCTTCGAAAGTTTTTTTCGCACGTGTTCACCCTTATTTCCCTGCTTTTGAGTTTTAATTTTCATATAATACTGATGTTGTTCAACGTTAGCTTCTAAAATTTTTAAGAGGGATTTGCCATTATTTTACTGTTTTGAAAGAGTAATTCAAAGTTTCATTGCTTGCTTTTAAAATTTTGAGCAATGATTCGTCTTTATTTTCAAGTTTGACTTTATGCAGCCTAGGTTGCCATTATTCGCAGTTAACTGTTGAAATGTTTTTGGCAGGGATCTGCCCTTATTTCTTGATTTAAGTCTTTAATTTAGTTATGATCTTTGAGAAATTCGTCTACTCCGTTTTTACTAGTGTCGGTCAATTTGATATTGATTACTCTAAATTGTGGAGTTTAAGTTTTTTTTCCAAATACGTTTTAAGCCAATTCGAATTAAAGAAAAACGTAAGGTTGCTCAACTCACACGGAACAATTAACAATAGAGTGGCGAGCGCTTAGTGTTGTGTGGTAAGACCCACGAACTACGAACAAACTAAAAGTTTGTTGCATCTCTTGATCTTCTACCTACACCGTACACCTGGACACCTGGATGTTTAGAACGTTTCCGTCTTTCACTAGCCATCGTTAGCACAGGCCAAAAGAAGATTATCGATGAACGGCGAAGTAGGAACTACACCAATCCCTCGAATTACGCGGTCATAAAAAATAATATATTTTTAATGAAATCAAACATATTTGGTGGCAAGTGTCTCTCAAATGCATATATTGCATATGAAACATTTAACGACATATTTAATGTAACAAAATCGTTAG